>WEZZ01007074.1:0-47831 GCA_013400585.1 Chloropsis cyanopogon | reverse complement strand
AAAAAAAAAAAAAAAAAAAAGTAAAACCATACATCTCCCCAAACCCCTTCTGCCTAATCCAACTGAATTAGAGGATTTCGAAGTGGATTTAAAACTAAATCTTGATTAGGGAGAATTTCTCTCCAAGAGCTGCTGCACGGTGGTATTAATGGGAAGTGATCGTGGACAGAGGAAATAGGACAGAAATAACCGAGGGTAGCACATACGCACTCAGGTCTGTGCGTGAACCGAGAGAATCGGGGAGTTTCTCCAGAGGAAAAGGGAGAAATTCAACGTTGGCATAAGGATCCTGGGTGCCAGGGGCCGGCTGGGCAAGAGGGGAGCAGCCAGGTCCTGCTGCACCGACGGCGTCTCCCTGAGCCCCCGGGAAGGGCTCGCAGGTGAGGAGGAAGCACCGAGGACGAGGACGGCCGGGGTGAAGAGCCGGGAGCAGAGGAGGTGCCAGCCCGCTCCCCCAGCCCCCCCAGACCCCGAGAGCTGTGGGTGACCCCCGGAGATGCCCCCCCTGCTCTGCGGGCACATGGCCGGAGGTGCCCACGGGATCCTGTCCCTGCTGACCGTGGTGTTCGTCCTGCCGGAGGGTGAGTGCTGCTCTGCCCGGGGTGCCTGCAGTCACAATTTCTATCCTCCCCGAGTTGCCCGGGTGTGATTTATCCTCGGGGTGAATTTAGGGGTGCTCCTGCCCCAAAGCTGCCTGCTGGTGGGTTTAGGGTGGAGGTGATGTCGCCGTGTTTTGTGCAGAAGGGCAGCGTGCCAGGATTTGGGATCCCCTGGGCGCCTCTTCCCTGGTTTGGCCGGGGCAGGGACTCCCCTCGCTGTGCCTGGCTGTGTGAGGGTGCTCAACACCCCCAAAAACCCTGTGGGAGCACAGGAGGGCTCGGGAAGGGCTCTGGGTGGGTGTTCAGAGGTGAGCAAAGGTAATGACAGCAACCTGATTAATCAACACAGGTTGCCTTAACCTTCACAACAGAGGTGGGTGCTGTAAATTAATATCCTTCAAAGGCTTTTTGGTTTGGGTTTGGTTTTTTTCTTTTAGAAACCTGCGAAAATGGCTGAATTCCCACTGTGGCAATTTGCAGACACGGTGGCTGCAGGAAGGGCTGAGCTGCCGCCAGTGCAAGTGTGCAAAGCCCTGGGGACACACCGAGGCCACTGGCCCGGGGTCACAGCCACCACGGTGGCTCTCGGTGCTCTGAAGGAGGATTTCCCTTCTGTTTCCGAGCAGGTTTGCCTTCCTGATGGACCCTGTGATAACACCAGAGGGAAAACCAAACCACGCTGATAAACCCATCCCTCTGGAGCACAAACCTCCGAAACGGGCACGGCTAAACTGGAGAAATTTGGTGAAAAAAAGGAAAAGCTGTTTCTGAGTGTGACCGAGCCCTGACTCGGTGGTGTCTGTGGTTGTGAGGTTTCACCTGCTCTTTACACCCCTTGTTTCAAAGCTCCCACAGTTTGATCCCAGCTCAAATCTCCGGCTAATCTCTGATTTCGCACTGACCTCTAGTGGGAGATGAGCCTGTATTTTTTGGACCCGCTGGGTAAACAAGTGACGGGCAGCTCCGGGCTCTGCCTTAATGCGACTTGGCAAGGCAGGGAGCGCTGCGAAGCCGTCGGTAGAGAGCAGCCCGGAACGAGTTGAAGCCTTTTCTCCCCTGGAAAAAAAAACAAAACAAAACCAACCAAAAAAAAACCAAACAAAAAAAAAATCCAGCCGTGTTCCTTGTGGCTCTTGTTTAGTGTCCGGGCTCCAGTGCTATGGCTGCAACATCGTGGTGGGCACCAAAAACGTGGACATGGGGTGCTCCAACCCCGAGGTGATCACCTGCTCCCAGTCCCACCAGGGCTTCAAGCACCGCTTCTGCATCAAAACAGAGAGCGGTGAGTGCGCCCCGGGGCCGGGGCTGTCCACCTCACCCCCAAACCCAACCCTGCAGGGCTTGGCACAGTCCCCCGTGCCAGGCTGTGGCAGCATCCCGTCCCCGTGATGTCCCTCCCTGTGCTCGCTTTGCAGTGGTCCTGGGCATCCTGCTGACCAGCGGCTGCGCCACCTCTCGCCACTGCCAGCAGCAGGAGCTGCCGGGGGTCCGAATCCACTGCTGTGACACCGACCTGTGCAACGGCACCCCCAGAGCCCCCCGGCCGCCCCCCGGCCACCTCCTGCTGCCCTGCATCCTGGCTGCCCTGCTGCTCTCCTGAGCCCCCCGGCTCGGGGGGATGCGGGATGGGGGATGCGGGATCCCCGGGGGATGGGTGCTGGCAGCAGGGGTGCCCCCATGGCCGCTCCGGAGGGTGGGCAGCACGCCCTGCTCTCCCCTCTCCTCAATAAAAGGTGCCCGGCGCTGTGCCCTGCCAAAGTCTCGGTGATACCCCGGGGATGCTCTCCGCGCTCGGGGGGTACCTGCAGCAGCTCGGGGAGGGGGGAGCACAGGGCAGGGAGGGTGTCCCCACGCCCCCGCGGGGATCGGGAGCGCGGTTGAGCTCCGCTCTTCCCACGAGAGGGCATCCGCGACCCTCGCTCCGCATCCCGGCCGCCGCGGGGGCTGCGCGGCTCGGGGATGGAGCAGCATCCCCTGGACGCTGGGATGGGCGACAGGGCCCGCCTGAAAAGAACGGGCAGGGTTTGCCGATGTTTTTCCCAGCCGAAGAGGCCAAACGGGAGCTTTAACAGCAAAAAAAAAAAAAAAAAAAAANAAAAAAAAAAAAAAAAAAAAAAAAAAAAAAATATTCCCAGCCCGTGCGGATCGGAGGCCGAGTGGCTGCTCCAAGGTCATCGCGGGGGTTTGCGGCAGAGCTGGGAATTAAACGCATCTGTCTCAAGAGCCAGCCCTGTGTCTTTATCACCAGGGAAACAGCATAAACCTCGCTGTGAGAAAGGGATGAAATATTTTTATTCTATTTTTTTTTTCTTCAGATGAAAAAAAAAAAAATAACGCAAAAGACCTTTTCCATGCAAAACATCAGCTTTTGATGACGTTTCTCAGATGTGTGTCAGAAAACAAGCCAAAACTCTACTAAAAATATTATCTGAGGCATCTTCCCAAGAGAGACACCTTGGGACTGGTACAAAACACGTTCAGACTCTGAAGATTCAAAATAAAAGGAAATCAGAAAACAAATCCTAGAAGAAAAACGACAAGAGCAGCAGCAGTACCCAATTCCCCCTCTTTCCCCTTAAAACGCTCCTTAGGATTTTCAGGGGAGCAGGAAACATTCCCTTGGCAGCTGGAGTTATTCTGGCTACTGCTTATTTCTCTGCCTGTGCTGACCTCTTGCAAAAACCCTTGCCAGTGTAAATTCTCATTGATCTGCTGAGGATGGGGCAGAGTTTATGGCCTGAGGATTGGGATGGGGCAGAGTTTATGCTGGAGGATTGGGATGGGGCAGAGTTTATGGTCTGAGGATTGGGATGGGGCAGAGTTTATGGCCCGAGGGTGCTGCTGCGGCAGCTTTGCCACCCATCACCGTTCTGGGGAGAAGCGAGGAGCGGCCGCGGTGTCTCCATCGCCTCATCCCGGTCCTCTCCCCGCAGTGCCGGCGGTTCCCGGGGCGGGTGATGCTGCTGGCCCCGCTCTGCCCCCCTCGCCCGGCTCCAGCCATCCATCTTACACCGTGTAAGAGGCCTGTTGCAATTAAGTAGGCTGAAGTGCTCCTGAACTCTTTAACCTTTGCCCTGGGATTGCTCCTTTTGCCCCGGGGCTGTGGATCAGCTCCATTGCACTCTCCAAACAGCGCCTGCTACTTAGCTGACATTTCTTTCTCCTGCTGGATCCTATTAGCACCCTGAGGTTGAAAATGCTACTTTGGAGTGTTGTAAGGAATGTGATTTATACTGGAAAGTAGCGACAATCTATCTTTCCCTACACACACAGTGCACATGAGGCTGGGGAGCTAAATCCACACGGCCTGAACAAACAGCGGCCGCGATGATTGGGGAGGAGGCTTCAGGCAGGGAGAGGAGCCCGGCAGGGATGGCAACGGGGCCAGGGGATTCCGAGCTTGGGGCAGAAAATGGGGCTGTGCAGGAAACCTGCTGCCCAGTGGGATCCCATCCCCACACCAGTGCAAACCGGTGCTGGATGCTGCTGGTTTCCAAGCGAGGACTGGGAGCTGCCTGGGCTGTTTTCAAGGGTTCTAGTTGGGGGATCCATCGTGCCCTTATTTAATGTTGATCTCCCAATTATCCAATAAATCGATATTATTGACATCTATATTATTTGTGCTTCTAACCCAATTATGGTCACCCCAAACCTGCAACGTGGGCATCTTTCACCCAATTAGAGAAAACCACCCAGATTCATGGAGAAGAAGGAAGAAGAAGGTGCAAAAAAGAAACTAACTCACACCCAAAATTCTCCATCTTGGCTCCCATCCATCACCATGCACTAAAATCCCAAATCTAAGTTTTTCACCTGTGAGATCACACAATACTATCCAAACTACACACACACACTCTTTCTGTGCTATCACTCCATTTTTGAAGCCTTTTCTGAGGTCTCAGGTCAAACAAGGAGTTTACTTGAGGGTTGGCACCCTGAAATTCAGAAAGCTGAAAGTTTTCAGCCATCAGAGTTCCAACATTGATCCAGTGATTCCCGAGCAGGACTGGCAGGGGTTTGCCTGCATGCGAGTCCATATCATGGATAACACAATCTGCATGGGAAGCAGATGGAAATAAGAATTGAATGGTGCCTGAAGGAGGGCTGATTAGCCTTTATCAGATATGACACGCTAACCACCGAGGCTCCTCGCTGGAACACCGGGTTAAAATCTCAGCAGTGTCAAATTTCATCCTCCCTGAGCAAAGAGACACTTTCCATAGTGTTTGTGTGAATCTGCTGGATAAGCCCTGGAGACTGAAACCATCTCAGCTTCATCTGGGCATTAAAAGTCCCACCCACGTGTTTAAAAAAAGCCCCAAACCCAGAAACGCAAAAGCTGACATTTACTCTCAAATGTCTTTTTCTTCCTGCATCGCTGCGTGGATCCCGTGTGAGCTGCTGCCTCCTCCTCGCTGGAGCAGGGCTGGAGGCATCTCCTGAGCATTCCCACCTTTGGAATGCACAGGGATTCTTTTGCACACTCAGAAGTGTGTGCACGAGCACGCACAGCGACACTAGCACAGTGTTTTCTGTGAGAAAAACCAACTAAAAAAAAGAAGAAAAAAAAACCCCCCCAACCCTGAGCAGCCTCTGTGTCAAAAGCCCTTTTATAAAAGCCTCAGTAGCTGAAGAATTGCCATTGTTTCAGTCTCCAGTGAGTGCTAGTCTTAAAATATTTCCAGCTCAGAGCAGGCTTTGACATTCTGCCCAGACCCAGGAGAGGGAACAAACACGAGTTCAGAAATGTTTCTACAAGGCACAGATCCTCCTTTTGGGAGAGTCACATTCAGCATCTCCCATCCTGTGGCAACGTCCCCCCAAAGTGGGGGAAACACCACAAAACACCCCTGGAAGGGAGGGGGGACTTCTCAGGGGCTCCCTGGAAGGGAAGGAGGGCTGGGCTGGTTTTCACACCACTTTTACTCAGCTTTTCCCTCCTGAGCAGCAAACCCTGGGGTTTTTTTTTTCCCCCCAGAAATGCTGCACTCCAGGCTGCTCTTCCTGCTTGGAAGGATGGCTCTGCAGACCCAACTCCCCACCCCAGTGGATGCCAGCAGATGGTCCAAAAGCACAAAGCTGTGTAGGCTCTGGAAATCGAGGCAGACAGAAAGTCTGCAGTGATGTTCATCCCCCTTCAGCCTTTTTTTTTGTGTGTGTGTGCTCACCAGGGATGCTGGGAGTGACACAGTGAGGACTGGGATGGAGGAAGCTCTCACAACTTCACTTTTTCCATCTCTGTGGAAGGGCAGGAGAAGGATGGACAGCAGCAAATGAAACCTGGAATGGTTTAGCTTGGAAGGGACCTTAAAGATCTCCTCGTTCCAACCCCCTGCTCCCTGTGGTGGCAGCAGTGGGGACAGGGACTTGTTGGGGAGTCACAGCCCAGCTCCTGGGACAGTTTCTCACCAGTTTTTC
This sequence comes from Chloropsis cyanopogon, assembly GCA_013400585.1. Lineage (NCBI taxonomy): Eukaryota > Metazoa > Chordata > Aves > Passeriformes > Irenidae > Chloropsis > Chloropsis cyanopogon. Next base: position 41,814 of record WEZZ01007074.1, on the reverse strand, counting down.
ACGGTTTGTCCCCCTTTCTCTTTCCAAAATAAGGAGAGGAACTGAGATAGAAGTTGCTGCACTTCTCTCAAAAAACTTTTTGGCATAAAACCGCAGAAAGCTGCCAGAGATCTGGAGGCTGTTGGGAATTGTGTGGATGCCCTGGGGTCTGTGGGAAGCTGGTTCCAAGAGGCTGAATGCCCCAGAGAGCAGGAGCCAACCTGAGCTTATCTCAGCTCTGAGCACTCCTGACGTTGGATAAAGGGCATTGTTTACCCAAGAACAATGTGGGGTTAAAATTTAGTAAGTCCTTGTGCAACTCTTCATGGAGAGGCAGCAAGGACAAATAAACATCTCTCAAACACAGTCAGTACTCAGGCTCAGTGTTTAATTCATTCTCTGGAAATGCATCTTGTTTATAGCCATTCATTGCAGGGGTTTGGAACAGCAGGGGTCTGATCCACTCCAAATTTCAGGCAAAATAATATGATCCTCCTTTTGTTTGTTCCTAGGAGAGAACACAAGGTCAAATCTCTAACTAGTACAAAGTTTGCTCTGAACTACTGAGTGGTGTTTTTTTTTGTTTTGTTTTGTTTTTGTTTGTTTTTGGTGGTTTTTTTTGTTTGACAAAGTTTTTCCTCTGCTGTCTCTCCCTTTCCATGCCTCCCTCTCCTTCCAGCTCACCAGCCCAGGAGGAGCCCAGGCTACCAGAGGATTTGGGTTTCCTCCTTGGGTGATAAAGGCTTCTAGAAGGATTTAAGGCTGGGTGGCCAAAACCAGCAGCTCCCAAGGCTGAAGGTTGGGATGTCTCTTATCTACTCCCCCCTCACGGAGACGAGCAAGGGAACAACTGCACGTGGGAGATCCAGCTCCCTCCTCCCAGGGGATGCTGCACTGAGAAATCCCCTTCACTGGGAGCTGCTCCAGGCCCATCCATCTCACCAAGCTGAGAGGGAGCAGTGCCAGCTTTATTGACAGAAACCCTTGAACTGGGTCATGCAGCGAGCTCTCCTCATTCTCCGGGGGCTGTTTGGGTGCAGGAGCTGGACACACACACACAGAGGCTGTGCTCAAACTGAGCCTTGAGCCCCAGGGCAATGCCCTTCCCCTCTAGGATGAGAGCCAAGGCTGCCCTGTGCCAGGGGCTGGGCATGGAGAGGGTTGGATGGAGGGAGAGGGGGTGATCCTCATTCAATTTAATCTCCATGGCCATGTGCCCGACCTACACAGAGCCCAACGAGCACAATCAACACTGGCAGCAGAGAGATCCCGGTGTGGGGCAGGATTTGCCTCCCTGCCTCCCTGCATCCAGCCAGGATCTCCCCTGGCACCCACAGGAGCTGGGTGAAGCTCCTCCTCCGTGCTGGGCACCACGTGCATCTCACAGCATCCCTCTCTTGTCTCCTCCACGCTCAACAGCCCTGGCACGGAGTGACCTGCCCCTTGGACACCTATTTTGGGATGTTCTCCTCCTTTCGTGCATCTGGGAGGGAGAGGTGGTGTGTTGTGTGTGCTCCTGGGACACCTCTGAGTGCTGCACACAAGGCGTTGGCTGCTAAGAAGTCAAAAGGTGCCTTCCTTGGCTCAGCAGCTCCTGATGGAGCTGCTAATGGATCACCAGAGGATTGGAGTGTTCTCCCTGCCCCGTCTGGGTTATCCAGCCTGGAATCACACCCTGAAGCCTTTTCCTTGCTCGGTGCTTTGAGCATCTCACACCCCGGGGCCGCTCTCGCTGACCTGTGCTGCAGAGGATGGATGCTCCTGGCATGATTTGCTCTTTGATGTCCTTCAGAGGAGTGGCTGGGAGGGTGGCAGGAACATAGTGGCAAAAAACAGGAGGAAAAGGTGAGGGTTTGGGTTAGATTAGAGTTAGAGTTAGGTTAGAGTCAGGGTTAGGGTTAGAATTAGGGTTAGAGTTAGAGTTAGGGTTAGGGTTAGAATTAGGGTTAGAGTTAGAGTTAGGGTTAGCATTATGCACTGTGGTGCCAGGTGATATTTTACCCCCCAAATCCCCAAATTCTCATTGAGTAACAGCCTGGGGGGCATTAAAAATACCATCTTGGGACACAGTGGGCCTAATCCTGCAGTGCTCAGGCACTGTTGGTGGCTTTAGCCAGCGACTCTTGGGCTGGGGGAGGATGGATGAACACCCAGAGGGACAGACTGGCGTGGGCAGCAGCGTGGGGGAGGATGGAGAGAGCTCCCCAGACAGCGTGGGGAGCTCTTGGGGACAAGAGCCAGCTCTGCTGGGTGTCAGTGCCACGTCCCTGCCCTCAGGCTGTGTCTTTGTCCCCGCTCTGCAATTAGCGGGCTCGTTAAACCCCGCAAAGCAAACCCGGTGCGGAACGAGGGAGAATAAAGCGAATTTAAGGTGGGCAGAGCCTGGCGCTGCCTGCTCCCGGTGCCCGGGGAAAGCACCGAGCCGAGTTTCATTTCACACGGCAGGAATGAATCGCGGCAGGCAAACAGCGGCTGCTCGGGGAGAGCTCCCCGGCTGCTAATTAGTAAATAAGGGCTAATCCAATCAATTAAGTGCTCAGCCTGCAGAGGAGGGCGCACCTCTGCTGGAATAGGGACAGAGCGGATTTGGCTGCCGGGGTCTCTGCCACGGGATGCTCCTGGAAATGAACAACTCTTTCAGGGAACACTCCTCCCTCTCTGGTTAATTGGGAATTAGGAGTGGCGGGGATGCTCGGCCTGTCCCCAGGGTGTGCTGGGCTCTCTGGGGGTGGGTCTGTCCGGCAGAGAGGGTTCTGTGCCCTCAGTGCACGGCCAGGCTCCATCCCTGCTCCAGCCATCCCTGTCCTCACCCCAGCCCGCCCTCCGAGGCACCCCGGTGTCACCACAGCGCCCTGGGGACAGTGAGCGAGGCAGGGCAAAGGGCAGGAGTCACCCACTGCTCCCAGCCTGGCAAACTCAGCCTCAGGAGAGCAGCAAAAGGAAATTAAAGCTGACTCGATGAGGGCAAGCACGGCTCTCCCAGGGCTTAGCAGCAGCCAGGGTGGCTCCCCAGCAGCGCCCAGGGACCTGGCTGAAGGTCCTAAACCTGCTCCCACAGACCCCTCACACGAGGCTTTTCCTGAACATTCCTCGCTGCTTCCCCTCCGCTGATTTCAGCACTATTAAAATGCTCTCCACCACCACCTCTCTCAATTACGTGTTTTTAAAAAGTCATTAAAGAGAATTCCCCATGAAATTATTTTTGATTCCCCGCCCCTCTGCCTACTTCCAAACTAACGAGATGAATTGAAAACTACAAACATTTTCCAAGGGCCCAAGGCAAACGCGGTGGCAAACACGTGTAACCCTTCCCAAGGATTGCATCCATCCTCCCTCCTGCTCTCCAGCTCCGAGCATCCCTCCCGACATGGGGCTGCATTCTGCAGTCTCAGAAGGTGCTCAGGTTTGGAAACCTTTGATATTTTCTCCCTCTTCCTTTGAGGAAGGAAAAAGAAAGTGCCTGAGGAATGAGAGCTGTCAGAGGCAATAATGTGAGATCTCACTTGTGGCTCCCGGGCAGAGGGGGGATTCTGAGGGGGGTTTTTCTCTCTGCTGTGTGTGGTGTTAACCGGGGAACTTCAAACAGGGAAACGAGGAGGAATTTAGGAAAGTTTTACCGCTTTCTCTCAGCCTCCAGGTAGGAAAAGAAAAATGAAATCTTCCAAACCCAATAAGCTGCAAAGCAAACCTGACAATTGCCCTGTTCTCCTCCCAGGCGTTTGGCTGCTCCTGGTGTTTGATTCCTCCCATCCCGGCTCAATCAATAGGACAAATCTCCGGTGTCGCTCCTCTCCTGCCCCCCACGGGGCTCCTCCAGGATTGATGAGAGCTAACAGCCCTTCAGAGGGGGCTGAAAGTCTCTGGATGAGGATAAATAAAGGCAACAACACGAGAGATTTGTTACTCTGTGGCGGAGCAACCTCTCAGCACCACCTTCCCTCAGGTGCTGCTTTAAAACAGGGGGAAAGAAAACCTTAAAAAAAAACCCCAGTGAAGCCCCAAACCCTGCAGAACACACACAGAAACACACACAGCAGCGAGGGAGATGGTGACAGTGGTTTTGGAACAGGAGAAGAACATTTATCAGCATGGAACTCCCCCAGCCCCAAAGCCCAGCTTGTGCAGACACAGGGCACTGATGAGGGCAGGGGGAATTAAGGTGAGGAATGGATTTGCTCCTGTGCCATGAGGATTTTAGCCTCACTCACCATGGAATCATGGAATTTGGGGTGGAAAGGACCTTGAAGGTCTTCTTCCACCCCTCTGTCATGGACAGGGACATCTTCTGCTAGACCAGTTGCTCCAAGCCTCATCCAGCGTGGCCTTGGACACTTCCAGGGGCTCAGAGGTGCTTCCAACTCCTCTCCTCGCAGGACAAGGATGGATTTCCACAGGACCAGAGGGAAGATGCTGTGAGATGCCCATGGAGGTGAATTAACCCCTTGGAAGGGGGACTGGAGGGTGCCCAGGACAGCAAGGATCCTCCCACCAGCACTGCCAGGGCACCAGGGTGGCCAAGGGACAACCAGCACAACAGCCTGGCCCAACATGACTGCGGTGGATCCCGTCCCCAGCACCCTCTGACAAGTTAAAAACCTCCAGTTTATTAAAGATACATTCCTACCCTAATAAAAAACGCCTTGTCTGGTGGCAGGGAGGCTGCAGGATGTTATGGTTGGAATGTTCCTCAGCCCTCGTGTCATTGAGGGCCCCACCAGCTGTGCATCTGTGAGGAGCTGTGTTTTTCCCCCCCCAGACAGGCAGAGTTGATGTTTTCTGTGATCTCCATGATGTCACCAGCTCCCCTTTGATGTGTGCAAGCCAGGGACCTCCGAGGCTCAGATTTGTCTGAGCACTGCTTGGGAGATGACCCAGTGGGACAGAGGGAGATGAATTGCTGATCCCTGTGTCCCTGTGTCCATATTCATTGGTGCTTTAGGGCTGTGGTCAGCCAAAGGCACAAATAATATTATTAATATTAATAATAACAACAATAATAAAGCAATAATAATAACAACAATAATAGGATGAAGTCACTTCCATCAAGTTTTCAATAATGGGGCAAAAAGATGGAATTTTTTCCCCCTGTTTCACATGGGGAGAATGGAGACACAGAGCAATGAAAGGTCTGACTTGGTAGAATAACACAGGGTGGTCCCACGAGGGGTGTGTGGGGAGCTGGACCCAGAGCAGATCCCTCCTGGTTCCTCCTCTGTGCTTCCCCACAACCAAACCCCAGATCTGCAGAGGTTTCCTTACTCAAATCCTTCTCCTGGACTGGCTGGGGACAAGTGACACTGCAGGGGTGGCCACGGGCAGTGGTGGAGCAGCCCTTGGGGTTTGTGGGACAGGAGTGACTGGGATCTGCAGAGTCTCCTGCCTCCACAGCACAAACCAAACCACTGGAAAACACTTTGTTCCTGTATTTTTGTGCGACAGCCTCGCCCCCAGCACCACATTCCGTGCTGGACACTGAAGGTTCTGCCATGGCACAGCTCAGGTGCTCCCTGGGGGATCTGGATTTTCCAGGGACTGAAAGAGCTGGAGGCCCAAATCCTGATTCAGTGCTCAATAGAATGAAATAAATGAATATATTTTATGCAATCCCTCAGCTGTGTCACCTTGGGGGGTCCATGGGGGACATCCTTCCACCCAGGCTTGGATGATTATTCCACTGAGGTGTTGTCCTGGGTTAGATAAAAACCAGCCCTGTGAGATCAGAGAGGGCCCAGCACAGGCTGCAGGAACAGTCTGTCCCCACCACTCCCACCCTGGCCACTTGCTGGGACAAATACCTGTCCCAAACCTCCACAGGAACAGGTATTTCTGCAGGTATTTATCCTGCAAGCAGCCCAGAACTGGATTAAGATAAGGTGACGATGTGGAAATGCCTGTCAGGCCTACAAACCTGCAGGGCAAATTAAGCAATCATGTTCCCAGGACATACATAAAAATAAGTAAAAAACACTATTAATCCATAGCAACAAAAGGAGATGGCATGGCAACAGCAGTAACTGCAAAACAAAACAGCAATGAGAGGAGGGCAGAGGAGGGGAGAGGGAAAATCAAGCCCTGCTTTGGCTTTTTGGGGGTTTTTAAGGACCCCTAAAGGGTTTTTTTGGGGAGATGTTGCATCCCAGGTGGGGCAGGCTGAGCACAGTCTGGGTGCTGATGCCAGGGGGGTTCCTGAGTCGCTGCTCAGGCTGGGAAAGGTCCCAGATCCTGAGGGCTGGCAGCAGAGCAGGGAGCTGAAGATACCAAATCCAATTTGTTCTGGTTTTTTTTTTTTTTTTTTTCCCTAAATTAAACCAAAACATCAACAGCAGCTCTTAATTACCTCACAAAGATGAGCTGCTCGTGGCACTGCAGAGGAAAAAGCCTTTTACTCCTCAGGACTGAAGTTCTGTGGACTTGCTGGATGGAACAACCCAGCCCAGGAGAGAGCAGCTCCTCAGGGGCAGTGCTGCTGTGCTCCCACCCCAAAAAAAAAAGATACTTTCAGCTCTCATGAGGGCAACATCCCTCCAGGAAACAAAACTGGGCTAAACTCAGCCTCAAAACTCAGCTCCATGCCTGTTTTGAACCCAGGCAGAGCTGTGGCTGCGTGGGAAGAGCGTGATGGAAATAAGCCCTAATGGGTGTTAATTTGGAGTGGGAAGTTTGTGAGTCAGGCAGGGGTGCAGGGGAGGAGTGGGCAGGAGCCACGATGCCAAGCAGTGCTGAGCTCCTGCTGCCTGCTGAGAGGGTTTTTTTGTGCTCCTGGCAGGGCTGGGCAGGCTGGAAGCACCCCAGTGGGGCTGGGAGGGTTTGGAAGGAGAAAGGGATTGCATCCAGGCAGTTTGGCTTGATCAGAACCCACACTCAAGGGATGGTTGTTAAAAGGAGATTTTCCATGCTGTGAGAGCCAAAGCAAACACAGTGAAACTTAATTAAATGCCTGCCTGCTAAAATAATAATTTTCTTATGAATTGAGGAAGGTAAAGTACAATGAGAGATGGACCTGATAGAGGAACCATAATTCTCCAGCAGAAGCACATATGGGTAAAGAGCACAATAATCTGGGTTTGCTGGTGGGGAAGGTCCTCCACTTTTCCCTGATGTGTGGGATGCTCTCCAGGGCTGTGCCAGCTGCTGCAGCCCTCACAGACTGCCTGTCTCCATCCCAAACCTTGGACACCCCATCCAGAGCTGCTCCAGGAATGGTGGTGTCTGAATTCCCCACAGCAAGTGGAAATATTAATGCTTGTCTAGAGGAAAGAAAAGGAAAGGGAGAGGAAAAAAAAAAAGTCTCTGAATGGCTGGAATTTTCATTCTGCTCTTGGTGGTGCTGGGGAGAGGGGAGGCACCTCCTCTGGGGGGGGAAACGAGGAACTTCTGCATGCTGAGAACTTGTTCAGTGGGGCTTTGGACAGGAAAAAATGTCAGCTGGAAGAAAGCCCTCCCAAGAAAGTGGTGACTGGTAAAATCATCATCGTCCAGACAGCCCAGGAGAATCATTGCAGGAGGCAAAGCTGGGTTAAAAAACAAAAAAAAGAAAAGAAAAAGAGGTCTTGAACCATGCACCTGCAGGATGGGGTGCCCCAAACAGGAGTGAGTGCAATGTGTGCTCCTGCTCCCAGGTCTGCAAACTGCAGACAGAGGCCAGACAGACAGACAGAGACTCCTGCTCAAAGTGTCTCTCTGAATGTTATTTCCATTTAAAAAGGGAAAAAAAAAACTTGGGATGGAGGGATGGATTTAATCTTTAAAGAGCTGGGAGTCTGCTGCCACTGCTGCTCTGAGCCAGGGTGTTCAGCATCTCCAGGATCTCAGAAAGAAAAGGTTTCCAGTCCTCCCTGGTCTGGGGTGGGAGTAATAAAATGTAGCAAAATGGAGAGAATAAGAAGAAATATTGAGTTTTTCCTCTGTTTTTGGTGGTTGGCTTCATCTCAGCACTGCTGGCTGCAGCCAGTACATTTGGCTGCTTGGGTTTGACTCAGGGTTTGTGGGTTCAGTACTTTTATATACCTCAAACCCATAGGGGAAGGGTTAGGCCAAACCCCTGTTTTTTCATTCGTTTAATAATTGTGATCATCTCCAAAAAGTTCAGTTTTCTAACCTATTCCAAATGCAGATATTCCTTCCCTCTCAATAAAAAAAGCCAAACCCAGGGACTGAAACACTGGATTTGGGCCCTACTTTATTTGGCATTGACTCTTGTATATACACTGAACATTACTTCATGGCTGAAATTAGAGAAATAAACCTGCTAATAAAATAAACTAATAACTTTTACCCCTCTTTGTCTTTCTCTGGGAATCAGGAATGGCTTAGCCTGCACAATAATTATACTGTAAGCACAGCAAGAAAAAAAGAGTTCTTGACTCCTGCCATTCCCAGCCCTTCCCACCAAAGGGGGGAAAAAAACCCTTGGCAATAAATTAAAAACAGTTTTATTTACCTTGAACTACTCAGCCAAGAATGCACATTATTTAGGGACTGGAATAAAAAGCCATTCACTCTAGTTCAATTGGCCATTTAGTTCAATTTGTGTGTGTTACTGCAGGTAATTACTATGGTAATAATGTACTCTAATCTGTGCTGATTTGGAACTTGTCCTGTTTCTGTATTAATAATAAGTGCCATATATGTACTAATTACCAGTTTGTTACCATGGTTATTTGCGTAGATGCCATGTTAATGATACCCTGGAAACATAAAGCAATCACATTTTTGAATTAAATCTTTGTGGCCTCTTTAGTGCTAAAAGCCCAATTCACATAAAATAATGATGAAGAAAATGAGCTCATCGGGGCTGCCTCGCCAGCGAGCTGATTAGCCGAGCTGCATAAATATATTGGCTTTGCCATACTGAAAAATTAGAGCCTCCAAAACATTTTCCACGGTTGCTAAGTAACTCCCCAAAGATGACATCACTTACAGGAACACGCGGTGCCAGATCTGTCATGCACACGTATTTATAGAGCCCGGCCCCGGCGCTGCCAGAGGTGTCAGGGGCTGGCTGCCAGCCAGGGACAGGGGGCAAAGAAATGGGCACATCCCTCCTTTCCCCCTCAAACTCACCCTCCTGCAGCCCTCAATCCGTGGAGGCAATCCAGAGGAGTCTGTTTTTTGGGATTATTTAAAGCCAGGAGGGACCCGTGCGATCCCTGCTCAGTAATAATTTCACACTACGAGGCCTGCGCTGGCTTGTGTCTCCTCTTCTCTTCAAATTGAGCTGAGCAGCACATTTTGGGGATGATTTGTTGGGAATGTGCACTGGAAGGGACAGGCTACTGCTGCTTCCCAGGCTGAGGGAACGCTCCTGTGGGTCACTGGGCAGACACCTCGAGGTTTTCCATGGCACGATGACCAGCTGCTGTCCCTGCAGCCTCCCATCCCACTTCTCCTGCTATTCCCACACAGCAGCCACCTCGCTGGCCATGCTGGATGCACATTACCATTAAAAATAGTTCCTTGGCAACAAAAGCATTCCCTTTTCCCCGAGCATAGAGTAAACAATGGGTCCTTCCTACCCTGGAATTAACGGCGATTCCTTAACCAGATGACACTGGGAAAAGCTGGAGCAGCGAAGCTCTGTGACCCTGCAGACAGAAAGAAATGAGGCAGGGAAACCTGGAGGTCCCAGCCTCATCCCTGCTGCTCTGGGTGAAGCCTGGTGGGTCTGGAGCTGTTGGAGATCCATTGGGAGCAGCAAGACCCAGAGCTGGAGGAGGGAGAGGGGTTTGGGCACACCAGATCAGCCACAAATTGGAGGTGGGGGTCTCCTCCCTCACTGGCAGGGTCTGTCCAGGAGAAAACAAGGAGGTGGGAAGGAACATCCTGATGAGTCTGCTTGAGGGAAGTCCCTGTCCAGGGAGGACAGAATCCTGGCCAAAAGCCCTGGGGAAATCACAATATCCCTTGGTGAAATGTCCTGCCCCTCAGCAGGTCAGGGATGGGCTGGCTGAGGCATCCACTGGAGGGTGCCCTGAGCTTTCACCCATCAAGGATCCACTGGCCCAGGGTTGTGGCTGTCCTCCCGTTATCCTCTGTTTTCCTCCCTCTGCTTTGGCCCAAGGCCATCCCAGCCTTTCCCTCCCTGCTCCTGCAGAGCCCAGTCCCACAGCAGATGCCATGTCACTTGAAAAGCTACTTAGTGCTCTTTATTATCTGGTCATTATTTTTCCACTGAAGCCTGAGATAAGCAAAGCATAAATCAAACCAGAACAGGAGCCACTTGGAGCAGGTAAAGCATGGAAAAGATTTTAATCAGTGATTCTGGGCAAGAAAAGCAAAAAGAGGGAGAGGAAGGGAGGAAAGGGGGGGGCGTGGGGGAAGGAGAGAAACAAAGAAAGGGAAAGAAACACCACTTGTTTTTTGTGGGATGAAGACAAATGTTTCCAAAGCCACATTTTCCACATGACGCCCAGTAAAAGCTCTCGGTTTGATTATTAATCACAGGGCAGCCTCCATCCATCACTCCATCCCTCCCCTGTTTGATGTGCCACCCTCTGCCCTCCCTTCCCACATCCCCTGCACTGGGCAGCTGTGACAGGGCAGAGCAAAGCCCGGGAAGTTCTCCCAGTAAAGAAAATGCCATCAAATAAATAGAGGAGGAAATAAATAAGAGATTATCGGGGAAGCTGCTGCTGCCGTGCCGGTTGGATCCCTCTGCCTCTTGAGACTTCTGGAGAGCTGCTGACACTGGGAGCGTCTTCTGAAATGGATGGACTTTGCCTCTTGCCTCATACATCTGTTTAATGACCTCTCCTCGCAGGCACTTGACATGTGATTTATGGGATATAAATTCTACCTCTTTGCTCGGGTGTCGCAATCCCCGCGTTCCGCAAGGTGAGAGCACCTCGCCCCGCCGGGATGCCGGGCTGGTCCCTCAGTTTCCTGCTTGCTGAACTTTCTTCCTCAGGGCCTTCCTTTAAAAACCAAAAATAATAATTTAAAAAAAAAAAAAAAAACCCACAACCCCCAAAAAGCCCAACCCCTTAACAGACCTTTTAAAAAAAAATGTGTTTTTTCCTCTCTGAAAGAAAACTGCTGCTGACACAGCGTTCAAGGCTGGCGGTGCTTTTCAGAAAAAAAAGCAAACAGCAGCATCCCAGCCGATTTCCTGCAAATAATAATAATAAATACACATATAAATAAATAAGTCCTTAATTCTTTTACTGGCATCTGTAGCCTCTAATTCATAAATTCATCAGGACTTTCCCAGGATGTCAGTTTTGGCAAATGAGCCCTGAGTTGCTTCATGCTAATGGAGCGGTGGGCTGCCTGACCTCAGGAAATAGAGAGGCCAAACATGAAAAAACAGAGCCGGGTTCAAGGCTGGGGCTGTGAACCCCAGATTTGAGGGTGAGGTCGGCGAAGGGTCAGGGAAGCATTGTGTGCAGCGCGAGGGAGAAACGCTGGTTTCTATTTAAAGCCTTTCATGCCTCCGGCAGAGCCCTCCCGGCATTGTGTGCGGGAGCAGCCCGGCGATTGAGAAATGCCTCGGAGATCCCGACTGCAGGAATGGGGAAAGATTGGAAACAGCCACGCTCACGTGTTGCGAGCCAAACCCTCCCCTACCTCGGGAAGAAAGGGGAGGGCGAGATCTGCCTGGCTCTTTTCAGCGTCTAACGCAGATGGATTTCCTTTGGCATTTAAGGGTGATGGATGTGCCAGGTACTATTCATTAGGAATGATTTGTTGGGGCCAGCGTAGCTCGCCTGCCCATTAGGACGCATTTACTTCGCAGGTTAGTAATGATGGGTGCGCTTAATAGTTCCTAAGTATCGGAGGGCATTAAAAAGCCCTGGAAGAGAAGGCTATCAATATTTACAGCTTCAATTTGTTGGGGGAGGAAACCGGTGCGTGTGCCTGGAAGGGGTGTCAACCCCAGTCCCTGCTCCTAGGGGTGGGAATTGGGATGGAGAAGGCTGGAGCGAGGGGGAATAGCTCTGAATCCAGTTGTGTTTTGCCCGAGTGATGTGGCAGTGGCGGATTTTTTGGCTCCTTCTGAGGGGAAACTGAGGCCCAAACCCAAATTTGGGCGCGCAGAGCCCGGCAGCCCCAGGTGGGCCAGAGTCCTGTTGGGTTTGCCTCCCTACCAGCACCATGGGCCACGATCAGAGGAGACAGAAGGTCATTGCCTGAGGGATGATTATGGCTATTACATCCCAATTCCCTTCCTTTCCCTCCCCCCGGCTCGGAGCGGGCTTGGCTCGGAGTGAGATCCTGCTAACAGCCCTCAGCCGACGGGCAGCCATTTACTTAAGGCCCGATTTTTCATTAAAATAGCACATATGGCTATCAAGCATCACAAGGTCACGGGGCTGCATTGTCTCAGCTTAATATGATGCCATTAAGGCTGGACCATCACATCTCCCATACAGCAGGTTCAGCAGGCAAGATCAAGCATTGGGCAAGACTGCAATTTCCTCCTGTCCTCCTGCTATGATCTTATCAAAGCCTGACTGATCTCCATGTACCAAATCGTGCTGGAGAGCATTAAATATCGAGAGAGGCTCCGTTTGCAGCAGCCCGTGGGGAGGGAGGGTCTCAGCCCCACTCCCTTTGTGCCACACCATCCCTCTCCTGCAGGGGACTCAGGATGGGGTGGCTCAAGAATCCAGGCTGGGAAATCTGTGTGAGTTCATCTTTTATCTTTACCATTGGTGTTGGGTTTTATTTTGAAGCCTGGCCTCTAATCAAGCCCACATGAGTCTAATTTTGCTGCCCTCACAGCCACGGTGCTGGCCTGGCACACTTGTCACAGTGGCCATTCCTGCTCTCTGCAACCTTCAGCAGCGCTTTTATTTCTCCCTCAAATAACCAGACAAGAAGAATTCATTTTTTCCAGCTTTTATCTTCCTGTCTGAGCTACAAGTGCCTGCATGAAGTCCCTTTATTTCACCATGCAGAGTTTCTGGCCCAGTAGGGCCGTGCTCGCTGTACTCAAAGAGAGAAGGCTGGAGAAAAAATGATGGAACAGAAGCAGAAGAAGGAAAAGGCAAGATTGGGAAGTGTCTGGCAGCTTCATTGAGCCATGCAAAGAGGTGGCACTCACTGGCTCCCTGGCACTGGCACCAGGTGTGTAGGTGTGCCCAGGTGGGAGGTTTTGTGCTGAGATGAAAGCGTGTAAATAAAGGCAGGTTTGTGTGAGCAGCAGCCCTGCCAAAGAGGAAACATCTCTCACAAGATCTCCACCAGAAGGGTTTGCAGAGCAAACAGAAGTGTTGTTTCATCTCAGAGGATGCCAAGCCCTGCTGTAGCCCCCCTTGAGGGGTGGGGAAGGACCCCACGAAAGGGACACGGTGGCTTTTTCCAGCAGACACTGAGCACACACGGCCGTGCTGGGGCAGTGAGGGTGGACAGGGACCAGAGGGTGGCAGTGGGAAGGGGCTTCCCTGCAAAGCAGACTCACCAACTCCCCAAAAATGGGTAGAAATACAAAAACCAAGCTCCTCTGCCATCATTTGAGCCAGAAGAGCTTAAAAGATAATGAGCTAATTGAGCAATGGAGGCCATGTCCCCATAGCTATGTGTCAGCTCCTATTAGATCCGCTCTGGAACGTTCTCTGAGAATGCACAGACCCTCTCTGGAGGTATTGATCATTTATTTTCCAGGCCCTGGGCTGCCCCTTCCCTTGGGCAGGCAGGGATGGAGGCTGAGGGTGGCTTCCCCCACAGACAGCCCGTCAGCTGCAATTGTTTTCTAGTGAAAATAGATGTTCAGTATCGATCCCTCTCCCTCCGTGGAGTCCGGGGGCCTTCTCCTTAGTTACTCTAATAAAACACAACTAATTAAATTTGTGCCTTGCTTTTTCAATATTGCATTATCCTAATTACTAATTAAGGGGGACCACGTGTAAGGGGGAGGCATTATTCCCTGCAAAAGATCCCCCTAATGGCCTAAATGACATCTGAGGGAAGGAGGAAATCTTTCAGCAAAGGCCAAGGCTGAGGCTTGGAAAAAAGGATCCCTGGGGGCAACTTAACGAGAGGCTCTTTAACCCTTCAGTTGCTGCCCTGGAATTTGCTGAATCACGGGGAAAACACCCGTGCAAAGCCATCCAGGCAGAGAAAAGGGAAAATTGGGGTGGAATTGAAAGGAATGGGGGTATGTCTGCGTGGAAAGCGGGTCAGGGGAGAGTTGAGGGAGCAGCTTTCCAAGAGGAGTGTGGTGCCCACTCCCTCACGTCCTGTCCTCCCACACAGGACACTCCGGCCCGTCCGGGGACATACCAGGGCTGGGCCTTGGCAGGCAGGACCAGGCCTTTCAAGCCTCTACTCGACATCCTGCTCTTGTCAGGGCTGGGCCAGAAGGGCTTTGTTCTGTTCCAAGTGCCAATTAAACACACAGAATCACAGAGAGCATTCTTTGGGGTGGGGGAAATCTCACTGCTCTGCACTTCAGGAGCCCCCAGCAGCTCCGGGTAATGCAGCACTGGGACACCAGATTAAAGCCAGGCCTAAACCAGACTGCAGGCAGAGCAGACTACGCTGGTGTCTACACAAAGATCTCTGAATAAATCCCAAATTTCCTTTAACACTCCCCAGGGACTGAAGCCTGTGCTGGAGCACCCTCAGTTTGATTTCAGCAACATTTTAATTTCATTTTCTGCATGAGTCGTGGCTGTTCTGGCTCTGTAAATCCCCAGTTCATTTCTTACGTGGCTCTTTTCAGAAACATACTTTCCCCCCCTTAAATATGTGGCTTGGAAGTGTGAGCTGAGATTTATGTTGACAGGAATTGGGGAAGACTAGCAAATAGGTACTTGTTGGAGGAAAAATATAATACTTTGGGCCTTGTAGAGAATCCCACAATGCTGGGACTCAGGAAAAGCAGCTCTGCCACAGATTTTGGCATTTACCGGAGCTTCCTGGGGCAGTAATGACTCTTCACCTTTGGGATGAAGTTTTCAGGCCTCCACTTAGGAGGAGTCACTAGAATTTGACATCTGGGGAACCTGAAGCATCAAAACAGGGACTGGTACAGGTCAAGCACCTTCCAAATCCTCCCCATTTCCCTTCCCATGGTGGTTTGTGTGCTGCTTTCTGTAGCACTGCTACAGACAGAAATTGGCCAAGGATCATTAATGGAAATTTCAGAAGAATCCAAACAATATCAATGTCTACGATTTGGCATCCTGTTGGTTTCCATTCTGCCCACAAGTTAAACTGATCACAGCTCTATTTTGGCTTATTTTATCTCTCCCTTCCTCAGAGTGATTGAAATCTTAATAATCAAGGATAATATCGACGCCAAAGTTTTAAGCAATAAACATATAAACAGAATGAAGAGAAGCAGAATGCTCACGTCTCTCAACAGTGCAAATGGCTCCGTTTTATTTTGCTGTAGCAGATGTTAAGTTTCCAATAATAAAATAAAATAAAAAATCTAAGGGAGACATTTAGCAAAGTATAGCTTTACACTCCAGAGTTATCACTCCAATTTCAACTGGGACCATAAAGTTTTATGAGCTATTAAATTGCCCTAAACCTCCTTTAACACACCAGCTCTAATGCTGGAGATTAACCATTTAGAAAAAGGAGGTTACCTTCGCTGGGATCGGGCCATTCTCCTGCACTCTGATTCAGTCAATAACACTTTGCCGTGGCAGAGCCATTTGCTGGCTGTGTGGTTGGTAATTAGCCCGCATGCCCTGCAGGTAATGCAGCTGCAGGAGCTCCCATCCCTCCCACAGCACCAGGAGCATCGGCAGGGCTGGGATGGATGCTCAGGAGAGCAGAGGGAACAGCTCAGCTCCTTGGCTCGCTGCGGTTTTGCTCCCCCCCCATCCCTTCACCCATTCAACAGGGATGATCAGGGTTTCTTCTCCCTCCATGTCACAGAATTCCAGACTGGTTTGGGTTGGAGAGAGTTTAAAGCTTGTCCAGTCCCACCCTTGCCACTGTCCCAGAGTGCTCCAAGCCTTGTCAAAGCTGGCCTTGGACACTTCCAGGGATCCAGGGGCAGCCACAGGGCCTCATCACCCTCACAGGGACAAATTCCTTCCCAATATCCCATCCATCCCTGCCCTCCTGTCAAAGTCTCTCTCCAGGCTTCTTGTAAGCCCCCTCTAGGTACTGGAAGGTGCTTCACAAAACCTTCTCCTCTCCAGGCTGAACAATCTCCAGTTTCCTTTTTGT
Source organism: Chloropsis cyanopogon (assembly GCA_013400585.1). Lineage (NCBI taxonomy): Eukaryota > Metazoa > Chordata > Aves > Passeriformes > Irenidae > Chloropsis > Chloropsis cyanopogon. The sequence continues at coordinate 25,704 of WEZZ01007074.1, read as the reverse complement.
TTGGGTGACAAATCCATCTGATCATGGCCTTTGACTGTGTTGTACCACCTTGCAGAAGAGACCTCTGATCCTGCTTGAATCCCCTGCATGCTGGAGTGAAGCTACCCGACCCAGGAAAAGGGGAAGTGTCAGTTCCACTGGCACTTGCAGAGCTCTCTCCAGAGAGGGGACTTACAAACACTCCAGCCACATCCCCAGAGTGCCACAGCACCTTCCAGAAGCCCAGGGTTGTTTGACTGATTTTTAAACAGGCTGATTTTAAACCCAGGAGCAGAGATGGCCTGGATCCATGGGATGATCCTCAGCCTGCCAAAGGGGACCTGTGGGGCTTTGCCACCTGCAATCTCTCAAATCACCACCCTCCACCCTCTGCTCAGCTGGCCTGTGACCCTCTGGGCACCAAACCTCTGGCCAGGTCATAGTTTTGCTTGTAAGGTAGTCCAGCTGCCTGGCCACATCTGGAAACATCTGTCTGGAGAGACCTGGGGCTGTCTCATGCTGATGACTTGCAGGGATCTGGCGTTTCTCCTAAAATTTCTGCTACAGCTCCTCTCCTGCCATAAGCTCTGGAAAGTCTCTCCTGCCTGGCTGGCCTGGAGTCCTGCTGAGGGCTGGGGTGCAGGGGAGGGCCCTGACATTAAAGCAGAGAATCACAGAGATCACAGAATGCTTTGGGTTGGAAGGAACCTTAAAGATCATCAAATTCCAACTCATTTCCACCTTTCCCTGGTGTTCCCTTGAAGTTTTTGGGAAGCCACCAGCAGGAGAGGTGGGAGCTGCTCCCCAGGAATGAAGAGTGACCACAGAGCCCAGGGAAGAGCCAGGCTGGACCATCGTGGCTCGGGGTTAATGTGCACAGAGCCAGGGGACAGGGAGGCGCTGGGAGAGGGCGGCTCCTTCCCGGGAGGAGTTTGGAAAGAAAGGGTAACCCCTGCTCTATTTTTGAAAGAAATGTCTCAGAGGCCTTCTCCTGCATCCTGCAAAGGCCACTGGCAGGGATCTGCAGCAGCACGGGGGGGCCTGGCAGCAGGCAGGGGTGGGAAATGCCTCCTCCCAAAAGCCTGATTCCCATTTCCCCTGAGATAAGATCTGCAAAAACTGGTTTTTCCCCCTAAATTTTTTGAAGGCATTTCCTATTTGGAGCCTTTATGGATGGCTTCCTCTAGCTGAGGGCTGAGCAGTCGCCTCCCCAAGCCAGGCAGGGTGGCTTCCCCACACCCACACTGTCCTTCAGAATCTTGGGGAGATGCTTCAAAGCCTCTGGTACCTGTGAGAGGAACAAGCCCGACCCCATCATCAGTCTCCTATGCTACAGCACAGCCCACATTCCAGGTGGGACTCCTCTGGAGATCCTTTGCTTTCTTCCCAGCCATCTGCTGTGGTTAAAATCCTACCTGGGACTAAAAGTCATGTACGAGTTGGTGCAACAACCCAGCATGTTCTGGGGAGCAGGAGGAGGTCTTCCAACTTCGATCCTTCCTGGCACTTTGAGGACATGGCTCACCAGGCCTGTGCACACTTTTTCTTGTTGATTAAAAAGATGCATTTTGCTGTCTGAGGTGCCTCAGACATCAGCAGAAACTGCATTAAGAAGAGCAGACTTTTCCCTTTGAGTCCTCTTTAACTGCATTATAGTGCCATGAAGTTAAACATTACATAGGTACATAAATAGGGCTGGACTCGATAATCTTAAAGGTCCTTTCCAACCTAAATGATTCTGTGATTCAATCCAGCAAGCCCCAGGCTTCAGAAAGGCTCTGACTAAGCCAATCTTCAGTGGTACAGATGTATCCCATGTCCTGTGTGACAGAAAAACAAGGTTTAACTGATGTAAGCTTGGACAATAATAGGGCAGTCCATCTAAAATTAGCTGGAGGTCGCAACTTTTCGAGCCATCCCATCTTCTGCAACTGGGGAAGAAATCCCTCAGCTGTAGCACCCTGCTTTGCTGGGGATATTTCAGTTGAGCAACTTTTGAGGGTGAGTCAGAGAGATTTCCTAACACCTCTTCCCTGCCCGCAGTCCCCAGATAGCAAACAGCAGCTCTGGGAGACAGAACAACACTGTTCCCACTCATCCCAACTGGAGCTGGCCAGCCTGGAGCCACATGGAGATCCAGTGGTTCCCTTCCCAAGGGCTGCAAGCTTCTCTCTGCCATTTTAATTACCCTCAACTATCACTGGGATGAGGGGCACCCTAAAAATTCTGCATGTCCTAACGCTTGAGCTCTTGGTTTTCTTCTTCCAAAGCCCCCTCTGTTGGGTTGAAGCAGCCCTGGTGGACTTCTTAGTGGTCCCTACAAGAGCACCTTCCTGGGAAGAAGTCCCAGCTGGAGCTNGAAGCAGCCCTGGTGGACTTCTTATTGGTCCCTAAAAGAGCAAGTCCCAGCTGGAGCAGGGGATGGTCTCATGTGGCACCCACAATGTCCCAGCTTGGTCTGCTGGTGTTGTCCTCACTCGTGGTCAGAGGGTGTAGCAGACCCAACATCCCACGAGGTGCTTTGTTATGAAACCTTCATGGTTAAATTAACGAAAGGAAATGCAAGGTCCTGTCCAAACCAGACCTGGGCAGCATTTCCAGCCCGTTCATCAGCTTCTTCCAGCTCCTTTGCTCTCCTCCTGCTGTATGTAGATGGAGAATGCAAATAGCATGGTGAGAGATGTGACCTTTTGGCTGAATGTCACCAAGTCCTGCAGCACTGGGAGTGTTTGCACTCAGCCTCTCCAGTTATTTGTACAGATCCCCGTGAAACTCGATGGGATGACTCAAAGATGGCTTTGACCTTGGTTTGTGCTGGTGGTTTGACGGGCTGCAGTCCTTAAATGTTGTGTTTCTAACAGCAGTGTTGGCCTTCCAATTTAGCAACCCCTAACATGGACCTGGGTCTGCCCCTGCCCTGGAAATGCCTTTGTTCAAAGGTTGGGAAGAGCAGCCACAGGCCCTGTAAACTCCTGATGTGATGTTTGGTGTTGGAAACCTAAAATCCGAGGGATTAAGATTGAAATTCTTGAGGGATGTTTTAATTAATTGTGGAATTATAGAGTCACAGGATGGTTTAGGTTGGGAGGGACCTTAAAGTTTATCCAGTTGCACCTTCCACTGTCCCAGGGTGTTCCAAGCCCTGTCCAGCCTGGCCTTGGACACTTCCAGCGATGGAGCAGCCACAGCTGCTCTGGGCACCCTGTGCCAGGGCCTCACCACCCTCACAGGGAAGAACTTCTTCCCAACATCCCATCTCACCATACTTCCTTTCAATTCAGAGGCATTATTTTCCAGTTCAAAGCCATTATTTGATGAAACAACTTCAATCCCACCCCACAGCATCCCTCTGAGTGTGAGGAGCTGGGAATGACCACAGCACATGCTGCCACTGTTCCTCCAGAGTGACAAACCTTAGAAACCAAGCCCGAAAGGGAGCTTTGATGGTGCTGCAGGAAGCCTTGTCCACACTGTCCATACCTGCAGGAACCTCAGTGCTCCCTCAGCCCTCACCTCCCTGGGGAGGTGTTCCCTGGCTGAGTTGGTCACAAACTGTATGGATTTCATGCTGTTTGAAGAAAAGCTGCTGTCTGGAGCTCCCTCCTGCCTGGCTGCTGGGTTGCCTCGCTCCAAGACCAACGTGTGGCTTTTCTGCTCCTCTCCTCTGGCTGGAGCTCTGTCGAGTCTCATCCCAGCAGACAGGCTGACATCCCACACTGCCTCCAGACGCTGTTCAAATCTGTCTCTGCTGCTCTGGAAGCAGTCGTCCGAGCCACGAGCACAGAGAGAGACTCCCAGCGCTGGCAGGGGGTCTGGGATGAGCTTTGGAAGGCCAGGGATGGAGCAGGGGGGGATCTGAGAGGGGTTCCAGCAGCTCAGCCATCCCAGGTGTCTCTGTCCATCCTGTCAGACTCCATCCTGCCACCGCCACTTTGACATCCCAACCCTTTCCTCCTCCTTTTCACCCCTTATTTTACATGCCACAGCCATCCTGTCGCCTGCCTCTCAGCGATGTGGCTCAGAGAAATTAGGGCAACTGCTGCACTGGGTTTTTATTAGCATTGCCAAACTCTTTCAGCATTTTTAGAAAGGGCTTGAAAAGGAGCCAAGTCGTTTCTCCTTCTTCTGTTTCTTTTCCTCCACCTCCTCCCTCACCACCACCCCCCTCCCCTCCTCTGTCTGCGGATGCTTTGGGATGAATTAATTTAGACGTGCGGTTTTGAATGTTTTTGGCTCCTGGTTATCGAGCCATTCAGCAGTTCTGGGAGCCTCCCCCATCGGCTGTTATTGAACCAGACAGAGAGGGGCGGAGGAGATGGCAGCGGCCTGATTTGTTGGCTTGTTAGTTCTGCTCCTGCGAGCCGTCCATCGGCTCAGGTTTCCCCATCCCGGCTGACACGGACGGGCGGCAGCCAAAAGGCTCCTCCCGGAGCCAGCCTCTGCACGGGATCGCTGCCGGTGCCACCTCGGAGCAGCCTGCTCTAGAGGAAGGTGTCCCACGCCGGGAAGGTTGGGATGAGATGGTCTTTGAGGTCCCATCCAACCCGAAGCGTTCTGTGATCTCAGCAGAAACAAAAATTAGATGTTTGTCCCTGTTTTGACTTTTCCTGCCCCACTCTCCTGTCCCCAAGCCAGGCTGTCACCCCAGCTCTGCTCTGGCACCACTGTCAAGTGTCCCAGCAAGGTATTTTTAGCCCCAAGGGGAGGCAGAGCTCACTCAGCACGTGGAGAACACCTTCTGTCTGATCCTTCCTTGCATCCTGGGCTGGATTTGATTTCTCCTCCTTGGAGAAGGAGATGTGCCCCAAAACCCTGGTCCAGGGGCAGCCCCGCTGTGACCCCTGTGCCAGGGCAGGGCTTGGTGGGCACTGAGCCATGGGCACAGCCCAGCTCACCTCTCTAAAGGATGGAAGAGCTCTGGATCTCCTGGAGCCTCCCATAATAGAGAAAAAAACCAGAAATAACCACAAAATCCTTCTGGAAAGCACTTCCTACCCGTGCCACTCTGGGGGGTAACACTGAGACTCTTTAATCATAGGGAGGATGTTTAGAATTCATTATTTTCTCAGCTTTCTAATAAAATTTTAAAAACCCACCTGAAAATCTCATTATTCCCTGTCAAGGCTTTCTTTGAGTATTCTTCTGCTCTGATTTCATACTGGGCTAATACCTAAGAAAAATATTATCTCTCTGCTTGGCTTCCTGCCACCCCAGCCATGTTTGTGTGTCAGTGGTGGACGAACCCACTCCAGTTTATTTATGTAGCTGGTAAAGCCACCCCTCCAGCACTGCCCATGCTCTGAACTCGAGGCCCAAGTACAGGAGGGGCTGCTGGAAATCCCAGATGGCTTTAAAGCATCCCCATGTGCAAGCCATGGCTCTGCACCAGGCAGAGCTCTGAGCTCTGCTCAGACATCTGTGCTTTAAACAGCAGGGGAAAAGTGCAAACCCTGATTTGTGCCATTCACAGGCTGCTATTGGGAATTGGTAGGAAGTCTTTGGGTGCAGAAATTCCTGTTCCTCATCTGTTTCACCAACTTTACGCAGAAGGTACCAGGTTGAAATGTCACTTTGAGGAGCTGCAGTGGGTTTTGGAGCCTTTGTTTTTGTAGAATCACAGAATAGTTTGGGTGGGAAGGGACCTCAAAGCTCATCTCACTTCCACCATCCCAGANTCACAGAATAGTTTGGGTGGGAAGGGACCTCAAAGCTCATCTGACTTCCACTATCCCAGAGTGTTCCAAGCCCCATCCAACCTGGCTTTGGACACTTCCAGGGATCCAGGGGCAGCCACAGCTTCTCTGGGCACCCTGTGCCAGGGCCTGCCCACCCTCCCAGGGAAGAATTCCTTCCCAATATCCCATCTATCCTTGCCCTCTGGCAGTTTGAAGCCATTCCCCCTTGTCCTGTCACTCCAGGCTCTTGTCCAAAGTCCCCCTTCAGCTCTCTTGGAGCCCCTTTAAGCACTGGAAGGTGCTCTAAAATCTCCCCAGGGCCTTCTTATCTCCAAGATGTTTTAGCAATTTAAGCTCAGAGGCAGAGAGGTTTGAAGACCTAACTCCCACTGTTATAATTAAAAATCCTCCTGAGATTTGCCACCAGAGCCCTCCTGGGAAGAGGCTGATGCTGGGGCTGGGCTGGGAGCTGACCACACCAAGAAACCCTGCAAGGACTTTTTTTTCAATTCATCTCTTTGGGAAAGGGTTAACACCCCTAAAAATAGAGACTTTTGGCCTCTATCTGTACTGGTTGGACTTGAAAACCTCAGAGATCTTTTCCACCTTTATGGATTCTATGATTCTGAAGCACGCCCAGTGTAGGTGTGAGCTCTTGTCACCATCACTGTCCCCGAAGCACACAGGGAGTGTTCACCCCTGTACCTGCTGCTGGAATCACTCCAGGCTGTGGGTAAGAGATCAGCATTACTTTATTTTGGGGTTTTTTTTTGTCAAGGTTGCTGCCTGGACTGTCCACAGATGAGTTGTTCCTGGCAGAGCTCTGGCTGCTGTCCCAGGAGAAGGCACAGCCAGATGAGAAAGTTAACACGAGGTAACAGAGGCTGTGACTTTATGGTGCAGCCCTTGAACACACATTTACCCCATGGAGGATGCCAAGAGCTCCCTGATCCATCCTGTGGGGATGGGAATGAGCTGCCAGCAGGGAGGAATAGGGACACAGACAGTGCTGAGCGAATCTCCCAGCCCAACAGCACAGGGAGGGCTTGCACAGGAATTACCATGAAATGCTGCACAGAGAGCTCGGCTGGCAAATTCCCTCAGCTGTCAGGGCTGCAGTGGCTGGGCTGGAGGATGCTTTAATGCACTCATCTCACACAGAGCACTTGATGTCTCCTCTCCATTCGAGAGGGGAAGAATAGAGAGGAATGTGGGAGAGCAGCAGAGTGGTGCTGCCGCATTGAGTGTCTGAGGTGGGCAGAGAGGCACTCTGCGAGCAGCCTTCCTCCAGCTGGGCTCCTCTTTTGCAATTCCAGCGTCTTGTTTGTCAGTAATTTATATCGACAGAGTCTTTCAAAACACTTTAGGCTTGTTTACAACATCGAGCAAGAACATTTTGTCTCATGTCCTTTCCATTCTTAAAGACGATCCTCTGTCCGTCCATCGCCTGCTCCCCTGTGCTGCTCCAGGAGCTGCTCCCTCGCTCTCTGCAGACCTGATGGGCTGGAAAAGAACCTGCATATCTACTTGATGGGATGCTCTTGCCTCTCTAATTGCTATTTAGGTTTTCTAATCAGGGGCAAAGCACTATTTTCATGGCACAAACCTCCCCGTTCACTCTTGTGTGTTGTTATTGCACGTGGAGTTGGGAGCCAACGTGACACAAACCTGCAATGAGAAATGGGCACATTTGGGACCTGCTCCAGCACCCAACGGCATCATCTGAGCTGGAAGCACAGGATACCTCCTACCACGTTGGCTCTGCTGTTTTCTCTTCAAGCACTGAGCCCAAAGGAGCTCATCCCTCTCCTCTCCATCCCTCCTGGTTTCTGCAATGGTGTGGCTCACCTGGATGCCATGGCTGTCCCTTCTCCCCTGCACATCATCCTAAGAGCATTGGGAAGACAATTCTTTTGTGGAGTCTATCCCACTAGCAAGGACCAGTTTAAAACCTTTTTAAAATCTCCTTCAGCCTTGCAGGCAGAAGTTTTTGAAATGCTTGAGGGAAATGAAGTAAAAGATTTGAGCTCTCCAGGCAGACAAATCCCCTCTGCAAAAGCAGCTGCTCCTGGGGCTGGCAAGGCAAGTGCTGGCCAAGGCTGGCAGCCCTGTCCCAGCCAGCTCTAGGGCAGCCAGCTTGGAGGGAGAGCAGGGAACAGCACGATCCTGGGAGCAGGGAGACCATGGGATTGCCTGGCAGTCCCTGTGCGGGGTGTGCTCAGCCTGCACTGCCCTGCTCCCTCTCCTGTGCCCTATTCCAGTCAGGATAAAGCCTGGACACGTTTGACTACCCAAGCCACAATAATCCCCTCTTTTTGCACTTACCTAAAGAGGCCGGAGTGCCCAATTATTTTAGAGTCTGCTGTGTAACGTGCTCTCGGCCTTGATTAAGACTTTTCATCTTCCAGGCAGAGATCAAAGTGAAACCTTGAGTTTTGCAGGGCTGCACCATGGGTTGGGGCTGGTCTTGCTGCTGCCTTGTGATTATGGAGCTGTCTGGATGGCAGAGCAGCAGGGAGGGAGTGCCGTGTCCCAGTGGGCAGAGGAGCAGGATTAAAGACATTTCACCAGCCTCCATCCTCCTTTTTTCATCCTTCCCACCTCCTTCCTTCCTACCCTGCTCTGAGACGTGTCCCAGATGGATGAGCAGGCCCAATAATCCTGTTAACATTGAGCAGCATTTCCAGGAGGGGATGCATTTATTAAGCTCCGGAATAAAGCACTGAACAGTGCTTTGGCTTTCTAATCCTGGCCTTTGGCATGGCTTTTAGCCACTTGGTGCAATCAGGAGCCTTATACCAAAATCAGTACAGCAATGGAGGTCTTGGCAAGGTGAAGTTCTCGCCTTGGTTTGGTTTTTCCCCATCCATGAAGGTCCCATGCTCTTCCCTGGCCATTAGGAGAGAAATCACTGCAGCATTCTCCCTTTCCTACCTCCTGACAGAGATGGACTCACCTGGAGGGACAGCTAAGAACCATTTCCAGGACTATTTATTGCTGTCTCCCCATAAATTTCTCTACAGGGCTAATCAACCATAACGCTGCTGGGAGACTCATTTAAATACAATTAGAGGGGAGGAAAACGGGGTGTGAGACTCGAGGAGGCTCCCCCACACACGGCATCTGGCTGATGAGAGAGCCTGTCAGGAGCTGCCTGCGTGCTGGATGCTCCCTGCCACGATAACTGTTCGGAGTGGATGAGCTCTCTGTCAACAACTTAATAATCCCCGTCTGCTGTGTCAGCCAACACTCCCGCGACGAAGGGCTGATAACGAGGGGGTTATACCGGGAAAATGGGCTGTTTTGTCAGCACAATGCTCTCCTCATCAAAAAGACTCTGCAAAAGCTCGCTGGCTCCTTCCGAGCTCGCCGGGGATGATTCGCCAGCCCCGTTTGTCCCACGGCCTTTCTGCACCACCAGCAGCGGCAGCAGGAGTGACAGGAGCCCCTGCAGAAAGCAGATGTGCATGAGCCTCCTCCAAACTCAAGGAATTCGCCTGGTTTTCATCCAGAAGCTTTTATATCGCTTCTCCTGTTTTTTAAACTATTGCTCTTGCGTGTGTGCAACTTCAAATTGTTCCTTGTGAGCTCAGTGCAGGCAGGAATTCTGCTGCAGTGAGGAGAGCAGAGAAGCCTTGTGTTTTGTCCTCAGAATCGGTGGCAGTGAGGATCCGGGATGTGGGACATGTCCCCCAGAGCAGGTCCCAGCCTGGCTCTGGGTGGGTTGATGGATACCCCTGGAGTGGAAGGGGTGGAGGAGGCTGCTGCCCTTCAGCAGTGCCCAGTCCTTCTTCCCCCTGGGCTTGTCCCAGTCCCACCATGGATCACGATGGTCCCAGCACCCAGCTCACCCATCCAGAGCTGGATGAGGTGACCAAGGCCGAGGATCTGGGGCCTGGCAGGACACCAGCCCACCCTCATTGCACAACAGGAGCCATCCCAGGGGATCCTTCTGGGGAAGAAGAAGAAGGCATTAATGCTTGGGGAGCAAATTCCTCTGGCTGCTTGAGGCTGGGGACTCAGCACTCTGGAATTCCAGAGCGATAACACGGCACGAGAATGTTTAAAGAAGCTGCGGATGCAAACAGCAACCCCAGGCTGCAGCCCAAAACTCACAGCTTCGAGCTGCTGTGGCAACCAGGAGTGGAAGGACAGACTCCTGGGGCTTATCCCCAGCCTGGAACGAGCTGCTCCCCTCTCCACGGTGCTCCCTGTGTTGTGCAGGAGCCCAGGATCTGGCCCACGGTGTGCAAAATTAGCCCCTCGTTAGCGGAGCCTGCAATCCCTCACCGCAGGGGGAAATGGAAGCAGATGCCAAATTGCCACCTGGAGCAAATTTTTTTTTTTTTCACAATTGAATTACAATCGGCTGGAGACAGTGGGAGCTTTTCCTTCATATTAGCTGGGTATGGAAGCACTAGGAGGCTCCTGGTGCTGCACTGATCCCTAACCCTGGTCCAGCACAGCTCCCTGCATGGAGCATCTCCTTCAAACTTCATCATCCTCCAGCTGGAGGAACCACTCTTGCCTTTCATGTCATCACAGAATGTAAATAAATGCAAAATTGAAACATCCCTTAAAATAAAATGCAATTTAAAGCTCCTTTTTTAAATGTAGGAAAACACTCCAGATTTAACTTGGAAATTTTTTTCCCACTATTGCAAAGGAATTCAGAATATTTTCCCAACTCATATTTTAACGTTTGAGGACCTCGAAGAATTTTCCCTGGAGTACATGAAAATGTTCAAAGTGGCATCAACATGGCCTTCCAGGGAACTCCAGCCCCTCTGGCACGGATTCATAATAAATAACAAAATGATTTGAGCTGGAAGGGACATAAAGATCATCTTATTCTAACACCATGGACCTCCTGATCATGAAACTTGCCCTGGGTCTCTCACAGCTTTGTTCAAGCAGTGATGCAGTTTGAATCAGAGCTAATTAGCTGGAAACCAGCCTGATTGTGTCTGTATATGATGCAATCCCATTTCTGACTGCAGAGAGATACATTCTGTCACTTTTTGCTGGGAAGTTTTTGAGGTGTTTAAGACAGAAAACATTCGTGGGCAGATTTTGATATGTACGCCCACAAAACCCAAACTCTGTGAAACTTTCTATTTGTGGGGAGCACACTGATGTTAATTCTTTTTTGCTTGTGTAAACTCTTGGTTTTATGGAACAGTCCTAAGATATTGATTTGAAACAGAATATATTTTTTTTATATATGACTCTACAGCTCCCATCTCATTGGGTAAATTCCCCATAAAAATAAACCCACTCGTGCACTCAGTCAGAACATTCTGCTGGAGCAGCATGGAAAACCAAAGTCACTTTTGCCTGGCTCAGAAAGAGAAGCCTTGAGAGCTGCCAACATCTGCTTTCATCTTGCTGCTTCTTCTGGAAGTGCCAAGGAGAGTGGGGGAAAGGCTGGGAGGATGAGGGTGTGATGTGGGAGCAATCACAGCCATGGACCCTGTGAAAAAACATGATCATCTCTCAAAGTAATTCAAGTTTATCCTCAGTGAGGCTGAGTCATCCTCCCAGGGCAGTATCCATGGTCACCCCATGGATCAGGGCTGTCAGACCAGGGGCAGGGTCAGGCAGTGACAAGAAATGGCACCAGCAGGATTTTAGAAGCTCCTGCCCCATTTCCTAGGACAAATGGGTGAAGGATGGCAGCAATAAGAAGCAAACAATCCCAATTTCCTGATTTAATCTGGCTTCAGCACGGGCACGCCCCAGCTCTGTGTCACAGCTGGGTTTCTCAGCATGGTGATTTCTGCACCGAGCCCATGCCCTGCTTTCTTCCCTTCTGTCTCCCCTTCACAATGTCTTGCCTGCCTGATTTCGTGCTCAGCAGCAGCAGCACTGCTGGTTTAAATGCTGGCAGCTGGCAGCATTTTCCCTTGGAGCCAAAAAACAAAGTGTCTGCTCTCCCAAGCCAGCCTGGTCTCCCAAGCCAGCTTGCTGGTCCAAGCACAAATATTTCTGGCAGGGCAAGCTCGCTGCAAGTTTGGAGTTGATCTCACTCGTTTCCTCAGCACTAAGGAAATGCAAAGGGATTTGCAGTGAATTCTCCACAGCCTCATTTTTAAGGTGAGGATTGTTTAAACAGAAGAGAACTCGAGTTCTCAAAAGCTCTGCAAAATCACGAGGAGCTTCTGATGTCACAGTGGCACCAGGAGCTGTTCCATCATTGTCAGGGATGAGCCACTGACACAAAAGGGGTGGCACTGTTGGGCACTGTCCCTTTTTACATGGCTTCAACTTTTGTGGAAGTTTGGAGTTGTTCATTTCCCTTTAATGGAAAACGTGATGTTTTGGGAAAGACAAGCTGGGCATAAAACCCTCCAAGTCTTTATCCAGGTGAAGCAACCTCATCTTCACGTCTCATTTTTGGAAAACCTGTAGGGATTCCGGCATATCCTTGGAGCTGAATGCTTAACTCAATTGGGCTCCACTGAAAACCTGATTTAACCCCACACCTCACTTCAGATATGTCCTTTGGCCTCACAGGAGCCAACAGGACTTCTGGACATTGCTTAAACTTTAACTGATTGTTGCATGTGTGGCCAAATCAAAATCCAAACATTCAGCTGCAGTTTTTGGGCCAAGCAGAGCCCAAGCCCTACTTTCAACATCAGCCTTTGCACCAGCACTGGGCAGTTTGTAGAACTCCAAGCACTTTGCAAAGACTTAAGCATTGATGTGGACTTCTTGTGGAAGAGAAAAATGAACTGCAGAAGGTCATCTGGAATGGTCTTGGCAGGAATGAGGCAGGGAAGAAGATTCAGCAGGTTTCAGAGTGCAGCTGGTTCTTGGCATTGCTGGGGTGGGGTCTTACTTGTGTCCAAATATCTCTTAGCCCTTCATGACCACTTAGGTCAACCCCTGCATGTTGTGTTGGAGGTCTGAACATTGAATTGAAGAGGCCACAAAACTCTTGGGAACCAGTGGTGGATCTGATGCCACGAGCAAAAGCTGACCCCATTTCTGGGCTGGCAGTGGGTTACTAACAGCCAGCAGAATCCCAGTCCACTGGTTTAGCCCTGAGGTCACGCCAGTCTCAGGTACAGCAGGTGGGAAGGGGACTTGGGAATGAGTTTCACAGGTGTGGGTGGTTGAAGGACCAGAATTTGGGAACTGATGCCGAAACAGGCGGGTGTGTTCTGGAAATTGTCTGCTCTGGATTCCCATGAAGAGATGCCACGCTTTGGAGCGTGTTCCTGCAGGCTGGCACTGACCTGAGCCAGCCTTGGATGTGCTTGTGCTCCTGCTCTGTGCAGGCAGCTGGAGATGGAAATCTCCAGCACAGCAGGAGATGGAGGTGGCAGGGCCGAGAAGGGCCTCAACACAGACGTCTGTGTGAGTGTGGGGGACACAATCTTGCACCAAACTGGCCTGCAAAGGCACAGAAAACAGGAATAGAAACCCATCCCGTGACTCAGGATGTGTCTGTGGGCTAAAGCTGCCAAGCTGCAGTGCCTGGGCTCATTCTCTGAGTCTGTGTTGCTGCTTTTAGAGGAGATAAAGCCTTTGACAGCAGCAGGTGGGAGATGTTTCTCCATTCACCACCGTTTGTTGTGATGCTCCTGTACGGTCTCCCTGTGGGAGTTCTGTCTTGGTATTATGGCCATAAACATAATGAAGAATAACATTAATGAGGGCTTTCATGGCGTATCCATGGCTGTCCAAATCTGTGTGCCAGATCTCCTCATTTCCTCAAGGGTCCTGAGGCATTCTGTGCTCATCTTCAGCCTCTGCTCTCTCTGGAGTCTCTGGACATTTCAGTTATAATTACAGTAGTGCTTAAAAGGCCTTCTGGCCTCCTCACTAATGAATAAACCTGACCCTCTGGGAAGACTAAGTCCAGAATTTCAGAAGAAGGTCTTGAGGACAAAAGCTTGGAAAAAAGAATAAAACCTCTCTGTCCCATGAGAAATGCTGAAGCAGGGCAATTTTAAGCCAGGATGAAATTCACAGTCCTGGGAATTCTTTCCCTGAAGGGAAAATTCAACATTTCCTTTGCTTCAGTCTGATCAAAACGTCTTGTTTTGACATGGCACAGCAGCCTGGGACCACGACAGTCAGATCAATATGCTTCCAAGCCATCTAAGGGAGTGTGATCTTTTCCAGCTCCAAATTAAGCAAGAGTTAGTCCTTCCCCACATCTTGTTTCCATAGGGAGCTGCCTGGCCGAGCAGGATTTTTGATCAGCAGCAGCATCCCCAGGAGCCCTCTCTGAAGTGTTCTCACCCTGTTTTCTGTGTCCTCATGGGTCAGCCTGTCCTCACATCCAAATTACATGGAGCTGGGGATTTTCTTACCCTCAGATCCCCTGGTAATCGCTCCTGGGAGGATTTTGGTCTTTGTGAAGCAAACCTGTTGTGCTTCCCCAGCCTTCCTCAGCCTGGTTACAAAGAGCCATTGTGGGCACTGCCCGTTCCATGCCTCGCACTCCCGGCTCTCAGCAGCCTCGGAAGAGGCACCTCCTGCCCACTTAGCCAGGAGATAAGGGCTGATTTGTGTGGAGTGGGAGGGAAGCATCGCCTGTGCCCTTGCCAGGTTTCGTGGTACCGCTCCTGGCTGGGCAGGGAGGTTTCCAGAGCTGCCCAGGATGGAGGAGGCTGCAGAGAGGGAAACTCTTCTCTCCTCTCCCCAGAGCTGCTGCCTTGTGAGGGGATCAGGGTGAGTGCCACAGCAGGGATTGTGCTCTCAGGGGTGAGGCCAGCCCCCCTAGGAGCTCAGGGCCTGGTGGATCTAGAGGAAAACATTCCTGCCTTGCCTCACCTTGGCATGAAAAGCAAGGACCCTTCCCCTCCCTTCCTCCCAGCTCTGTTTGTGTTTTGGATTTTTTGACTCCCCCAGCCCCCCTTGGCTGTTTTCCCCGCACTGTGATGCTGTGAGTGGGTTCACAAACATCTCCTCCAGCTGGGCAAGCCCCAGCAGCTCCAAATTTGTCTGGGAGCTTTGGCTGTGGGGTGGGTATGGGCATCACAGAGCCAAAAAATGCAGTGGGGGCTGCTCCAGGTGGGTCCTTTCTTATCAGTCCTGGGTTCAGCAGGGATCAGCACCTCAGTCTGAATAGAGCAGGGAAAGGCAAGCTGGTGTATGGCTGCAGAGAGCCTTTCTGCATCATCTCCAGAGTGGCTTTTGGTGCCTGTACCTGCCTAGTGTGAGCCTCCCACCTGTTAAACTGACCAGTTACACCAGCTCCTCTGCCCCTTTGGGACTGGGGGGAACCAGATGTTGGATCCAGGTTCATTTTCTGTCTTCTGTGCCTTTCTCCTTCCACCAAAAGAGGAAGGTTGTGTATAGCTGGGTACAAACTCACCGAGAGGTCTGGCAACCCAGAGGCTCCTGGTGTCACAGGGGACAGGTTGGTCGGGGTGAATCTTTCACTGGGGACACAGGATTTGCGTGCTAGGGGACAGCAGATTTCATCCCTGGCATCTCAGCTGCCTCCTCCAGTTCCTGCCTTCAGCTGGGGGCACTGGGAAGGAAGAAAAACCAAGAAAACTCAAACCCAGGCGCTCATGCATCACTGGACAAGTCACATCTGGCTGCTGGGGACAGCGGGGGCCCAGTGGGGTGACACAAGGCCACTTCCAGCAGAGCTGGGGTAGCCCTCACTGTCTGCTCCAGTCATGTGGCAGCTGCTAGACAGAAATACGCAGAAATACACATAAATACACATAAATACACATAAATACACAGAAATACACCCTTCCAGGGGGGATCCAGCAGATGCTGCCCTCCTGAGGGATCACTGCACGCCTGGAGGGCTGCCGTGGTGCCAGGGGTTCTGAGGGTAAGTGACTCCAAGCAGGCAAGCAGAGCAATAACCCTGCAGAAAGGCAGTGCCTGCAGTGCTGCACTCCTGCCACACCAGTGCAGAGCCCAGAGTGAAGAGGTGAGGAGGGATGGCAGGCAGGACCTTTCCCAGGACCCCAGATCCTGTTTGCAAGTCTCTGTAATCCCTGTTGTGATCCCTGCAGGGAGCCTGGGCTGGGTGCTGAGCAAAGGAGCACATTCAAGTAAGAAATAAACTGAAATTGGGCACAAAAGGAGCCAGAATGTCATGGAGGAGGAGATGAAGAGCTTGTGGTGGGTGGGAAGCCTCGAAAGTCACACTGAGCAGTCGGGGCTGTGTGGGGACTGATGCACAGCGAGCTGGGCTTGTTAGTGGTGCCTCAGCCCTGCCTTGACCACAGCCACAGGTCCTGGCTTGAAGCCAGGGCTGGTTTGAGCCAGAAAAGAGTTTCTGCTTGCAAAATACCCAGCGGAGACACCCAAGAGGGAAACTGGAGCAACCTTGCAGCCAGCCCTGAGCGCTGCTGCACTGGAGAGTTTCTCAGGGCACTGCCCATGCCCAGGACATGAAACCTTTTCTCACCCTGGCTTTGTAATTCTGTCCTCTGTGGACATTTGTCCCCTTTGATCTTCTGCCTGCTTAAAGGTCTCCGCAGTGCCCGTGTCCTTTGCACACTGACAGCGTAGCACTGGACTTCACCCCCAGGCTGCTGCTGCCAGCACCGGGGCAAACCTGGGCTTGTGCAAACAGCCAGAGGCACAGACCTTGCCATGTCCCTTCCTGTGCTGCCTCTGTCCAGGCTGTCCCTGGGCTCGTCACCCCCAACCCACCCAATGCCATCGATGGCATCGCCGTGGCCAGGGAAGGGGTGTAGGAAGACATCACCAGGCTGTGGAAAATAATTGGATTGTGGCTAATGTGGAACAGTCCCCGGAATTGTTTCCTGAGGTTGAGTTGCTCCTGGCTGGGTTCAGAAGGAGAGAAAGCTCCAAGGTTGGTGGGGGATCTGGAGCTCATCTCAAAAGGGCAACACTGAGTTCTTTTGATCAAAAATTAAAGGTAGCTCTCATGCCCTCAGTCCTGGGGGAAGAGAGACCCTGTGTCATTTTGCCATGGAGAGCTGGAGCAAACTTCTTCCAGTCCTGACTGGGTGGAAACAAAAATAAGTGGCAATGTGGGTCCTCCAAATAAGCAGCGCACATGTGCTGCCATAGCGGAGGGAGCATGTGTCTCTGATTTACATGCAGTCTGGGAAGTGCCACATCCGCCTTATGTTTGGAATATTTCAGCTCTCCAAGGCCTGAATTTAACCCCTGCCCTCTCCTCTCCCAGCAGAGCCTGCAGCATCTCTGCTGTTCTTTCTCTTGGAGTAAGCTTGCGAGAAGAGCTCGATGCTGGAGGGAGCACAATGAGGCTGACAGAGTTTGTGCAGGTCTTGTCACATTGTCTGGGCATGTCACGACAAAGATCCAAGGGAAGAGAAACCACAGGAGCCAGGAAATACTTTCAGACCATCCCTGCTCTGCTCTGAGCTCTCTGGGTCGCTGAATTTAAGAACTGCTCCCACACACCAGGAGACCTCTCTGTTTGTTGGGTAAACCAGGGAGCAGCCATGTGTAGACATGATTTAAGAGCCATTCCTTCTTCCAGCATGGAGCAGAACCCCTGGATAGTGGGACATTGAAGGATATAGCCTGAGGGGGGAAGTAAAGGCAGATATTGTTCTGAGCTTTTCCTCTGCGTGCTTCCAGAAAGGGCTTCGGCCTGGAAAAGGATGTCAGGACAGGAAGGATATTGAGTTGGCCTCAGCTCTCACACAAACTGCTGAAGTGACCTTTCTCCAGCAAAACACCAACTCTTGCAGGATGGATTTGTTCTGAAGGGTGTCAGCTCTGGAAGAGCGGGGCCATTCTATATGCAGGGGGTGGATAGATAAATAGAAAGTAGATAGGTAAACAGATAGGTTAGTTAGTTGGTTAGTTAATGTGGGGGGTACAGAAACAGAGACAGACCAATGCAGCCTTCCCAGCACCTTTAGCTGCCCTCATTCACAGCACAGGTTTTGTAGGTTTGGGTGCCTCTGGAAGGGCACTCCGTGTATCTTCACCCCATTCCTGAGTGTGGCAGTGTTTGCACAGTGTTATTGGCTCACAACTGCTCCTGGCCTCCTTCCCTCCATGCACAGCTCCCACACGGACGGGGAAACTGAGGCACGCAGCAGCAAAGCCTCTTCTGAAAGCGGCAGAACATGTGGGGAGCAAACCCAGGCCTGGCAGAGCCAGAGGCCCTGTCCTCCATCTTCTCCCTGACTGCTGCCCCTTGCTGTCTTGCCAGTTACGGTCTGTCACACTTCTAGGAAGATGTCACCACCTCCAAAGGGCGTCAAACGCCCACCTTGAGGAGCCTGCACGGCGTGAGTCACGCAGGAAGAGCCGAGAGCTGCGAGGTGGGAGCTGGGCTCTTTCCAGGAAAAGCTGGGTTGCAACCACAGAAGCCATTTCCTTGCAGGCTCGAGCCATTTTTCCCCTGCCAGAAACAACTGCTTTGCGCATGCTGAGCCCTCCTGAGGTGGGGATTTGCTCCCACACGTCCCCTCTGCAGAGCTGCCCCTTTCCCACCCTCTGGGCTGCTCACAGAAGGAGCTCCTGGCGTGAGGGCAGCCATGGCACCATCTCTGCCTCATGGCTCCTCTCACTCCTCCTGCAGCTTCCCTGGGTTAACAGCCCCTCTCTGCATCGCTGATCTGATCTTTTTAGTTGGTTTTAACCCAAACCAGGCACCATCCACTAGGAAAAATCTCCAGGCCCCAATTTGGAGAGGTTTCCTGCAGGCCGAAAGCTCTCTGAGGTGAAAAATCCATGGCTCCAGGCCCTTCCCACCAAAGAACTCTTTCTTTTTTCTGGGCTCTTCACACTCATTGCTCTAAGTGCAATTTTTGGGGTGTNAAAGAACTCTTTCTTTTTTCTGGGCTCTTCCCACCCCTAAGTGCAATTTTTGGGGTGGTATTCCCACTTCTGGACTGAATTTATCCCCACATCACCACAAGATTTGTAGAAAAATGGTGCTGGAAGAAGACGGTTTGAGGCCTCTCCTGAGGGAGGTTGTTGTATTTCCTTGTGGCTGAGATCTGTGGGGATACAAATGTTAATTTGGGTAATTCCTCATCCCTCATGTCCAGGGGAGATGAAACAAAGTGAAAAAACCCAGCCCAATTCATGGAACACCATTAGATTGCATTGTTTTTCCTAGCTGGGCCTGTATCTATAGGCCTAACCCAAGAACAGTCGTGTTAATCTGAGCTTTGTTGCTGAGACACAGCCAAAATTGTCAGAAATACTTTGAAAACACCAAAATCCAAGAAATATTCCCCAGCTACATCTCCCTGGCCCAGCCCAGCTTTCTGTGAGAGATCCTCTTTGTTCCCAGGCCTCCCGACAGCCGTTGTGTGTGCTCCATAAACATCAAATGGAAGAGACGCTTTTAATGTAATTATAATTTAAGCATAAAATATGTCACTTCTGTAGGATTTTGTTGTCTGGTGCGTAATTACTTTATGGCACTATAAAAATATATTGCATTATGATGCCTTGCTGTGCTTTGCTCGAATAATTTATAGCACAGTAATAGTGTGGAACAATATTCCAGACCATTGTATCCAATCTTGCATATAAATAAAACTGTGGAAAATAATGATCTTGGTTAAACGTTCATTTAATTATTTTGCAGGCTTGGCTAAGGGTTTTTATCCCTGTTTCATTCCCACAGCCTCACCAGATTATATTCAAACTATCTAGAGGGAGAGCTTTTAAAGCTCACAGAAAATAGAGCTATATATGGAATTTTTTAATATATACTGCCATTTCCAAACAACTGGGGAAAAGAAGCGTTTGCTGCAGGGTGACTGGAATTGCAAAAAATTTCCAAATTTTCTTCCCAAGCAATATGTTGGAAACTGTTCCAGTCCAAGCCCACTGAAACATTTTGGTGGCCTAAAAAAACAACCCCCTTCCTTCTGCTTTTGAGGTTCTCAATATTTTTATGCCCTTGAGACAGAACTTTAGTGACTTTTTGAAGGAAGATGTTGATTCAAAAAACCCAACCCCCTTCTTGCCTTAAAAACAAGGAACTGAAACTTTACTCTCCCTTCTCAGCATCCCTTCCTGGGCATCTGCTTCGACCACAAGTGGCAAAATATTTCCCACCTGCCCATGCTGAGCTCCTGCCCAGATTATCCTCCCAGGAATCCCATCCCATCCTGGGATCATTGCCTGTTTGTGTTCTCACTCAGATTTGCTCAGTGGAGGATGCTGAGTGTCCCCAGAGGGTTGAGCCTCGCCACAGAAAAGGGTCACCTCCACTAAAACCATTTTATTCATATTTTGATGTTATATTTAGCAATCAGACTGTGGGTGGAGTGGGGAGAAATGTCAGGCAGGAGAACTCCAGGCAAAGCAAGACTCACTGGCAGGGGTAAAACTGAATTTATGGCCCATGAAGGACTGGGAGGACTCACTGGTATTGCAAGGCCTCTCTGGAAGAAAGCCCTGATAATTTTCCTTTTAATCTCCGTGTTTTCCTCATGAAGCTACATGGAGATCCCTCCCTCACCCATCAGGATCTTCCCCACGAGGTCTCTCCCTTGCCTTCTCCATCCTCTTCCTCCTGGAGCTGGGGCAGGGATCTAAAAATAGTAGTAGGCCCTGTATATGCATCTTCAGCAAAGAGACTCATAAATGCAGCCAGGACTGAAAATCAATTCTTTAAAGCTGAAATCAATAACAATAACTAATATTAATAGTGATTATCCTTTCTTTATTGCACTTTGCAGTTGGAAATGAATTGTTTTTAAGGATTAGCAGCAGCTGAACTCTGTAATGCAATGTAAGACTGAAGATTTACTATGAAAACAGAGCTTATGAGGAAAGACCCATTATGGCTGATGGAATACACTTTGGAAAAAGCCCTGGCTGCTGCTGAGCACAAGGAGCCTCGACCTGCAGTGGGTTGAGATTCCTGGCAGGAGACAGGGATTTCTGGGCTCTAACCCCGTCTGGTTTTCTCTGAGTCTGACTTCTTCAGTTCCCAGACATCCCAAATGCATTTTCATTTTTGAGTATCTTTTATCTGAAACAGCTTCAGACATGCAAAACTTGGGGGGAGAGAAGAGGAAGAAAGGGAAGTGTGTTAAGCCACTCACACATATATTTATATATTTATCTGAGTCAGCCATACCTATATGAGACAGCAGTGTCTAGAGCTATCTGCTCTGCGTGTCAGACTTTCCAAAAAGCACAGCAGATCAGGTGAGCACTTCAGGAAAGTCTGGTCTCGAGCATCCCCGTGGGAGTCCCCCCGTGCTGAGGCACTTCTGCAAACTCCCTGCTCTGCCAATCTGGTTTCAGGTCTGTGTGAAACTCCTGTCTCAGAGGAAGGGCAGGCACCAGGCTCCATTCTCACGGCTCTTCCTCTGCTGTGGCTCAGCCCTAGCCCTGCTACTTCCCTCTGTCTCCTTTCTCTACAACTGATGGATATTTCAGACACTGAGAGTAGATTTTGATTTATTTGAATTTCTGTGCCTGAAAAGCAGGAATCTTTTTCATATATAAGGACCATGGGGCTGGTCATGGTGTTCAAACTACGCTTGAGCCTAATTTTTCCTTGGAGAAGGCAATGTCTGCTGTGGGGCCATGGAATGACTGGAGCTGGGTGGGAAATGGGGCTGCGCCCAGTTTGTGGGCACTGGGGATGGAGTGTGGCACCTGTCAGTGTGGGAATAACCCATCCACAGCATTCCTGTCATCCCAGCCTGGAGAGGATGGAAGAATCCATCCCAGTCTTGAAGGTGGAGGAATCCACCCATCACACTGACATGGATTTTCACAAGGGGATATTTGTGCTTACTAAATGTGGACCTAAAGTTTTCCTACAACTGCCTTGCTCCAGGCTTGGCATTACCTCAACCACAAAATCCAGAGGGATGGAGTTGAGGATGACACAGAAGTTCAGAAAAACACAGTGAATAATTCCTGCCTCTGTTGGAGTCGATGGCAGAGCTCCCATGTTGCTCAGGTACAGTGGGATTTTCCCACTTGGGCTGACACCTCCTCCTCCACTGTGCATGATCTTGAGGCCATTTGGATGAGAAGTTCCTGGACCTTTGATTTTGGGCTGTTTACTCACTTTTCTTTGAACACTGTAAAGTTTTTTACTCTGAGCTCCATGGGCAGAGCAAAAGCCTTTTGCAAACAGCCACAGGTCAGCTGGCCTGAGCGCCTGATCCTGTGGAGTTATTGATCTCTGGTGAAGGGGATGGACATTTTTCACCTGGCAAGGTTCTTTTATTTTTATTTCAAAACCAGCCTTTTCTCCAGAAATAAAATTGGACTCTCATTTCCATTTTTCTCTGCTGTTTCAGTTCATGGTTGCCTTCCAATTTTAGAAAGGTTTTCTTTAGATTTGGCCTAATGATATTGGGTTTCAATCAGAAAATAGACTTTAGTGGTCACCTCATTCTGGAAACTGGAGCAATAACCACATCCAAAATGAAGGTAACTGTGGTTGCCCAGAGAAGCTGTGGCTGCCCCTGGATCCCTGGAAGTGTCCATGGCCAGGNGTGTCCCTGCCCCTGGCAGGGGTGTGGAATGAAATCTTTCAGGTCCCTTCCAACTCAAACCAGTCTGGGATTCTATGAACATGGGTAGCTCAACATTTTCACCAAAAATTGTTATTCTTCCCTCACTTCCCTCAACTCTCTCTCCTTTCCAGTGAGTCCCTTCAGGCACCTCAGAACAGAAGCACTGGGAGCTTCCCCAGTTGGGTTGAGCAGCTCAAGCTTCCTTCCCTCGGTGCCATCCTGCAAGGATTTATTGGTGCTTCACTGCTCCTGGCATGTGGTGTGCAGATGTCTCCAGACTGGCTCAGCTTTGAACTTGCTCGAACAATTTGATTTTTTCAGTGGTGCATCATTGCTAATTTCCTCCAACTCATCCTCCGAGGGCGGGAGTCTGGAAAACAGCTTCTTTTTCCCAGCTCAGAGTGAAAAACCCTCCCAGGATTTTGGCAAAGCAGGATGGTGGCTGTACTGACCACCTCAAAAAAGATCTAAAAAACTGTGGCCTGTGCAGGTGGCAGCAGCAGCAAGGCTGGAGGTTCATCATTCTTGAGGGAACACCGAGTCCAGCCAGGAGGAAAGACTTATTCCTACTGGGATGGGTAATAAAGCAGGAGGATGTGCTGAGCAGTGCAGCTGGGACTGTCCCCTTCCAGCATCTGCTGGGTACCAGCATCACACTTTCCCCATGAGTGTGTGGCACAGCAGCACATGAGTCATGGTGGAAGACATGGTAAACTCTCTTCCAGCACATGCTGGACCAGGCATTTTACAGATCTCAGATCCATGGACCATCTCACTCCCGACTGGTAGAGTGGGATTTACAAGCAGGAGCCACAACCAGAGCTTTTTAACCCAGGATTTTTAAACTCCTGCACCCTGAGGGTGTCAATCCTCCGACAGATGGAACCTTTTGAGATCTGGGATGTGGAGCAGGAAGCAACAACCCCAGGTTTCAGAAAGGAAGTGGTTGGTGATTTATTTTTTTCACAGATCTGGGTCTTCCTCCTCTGCTTCCTGCTACCTGCTCACCTGGCTGCTGTGCCCTGCTGTCCCTGGAGCCAGGAGAAACAGGGAACAAGCCATGGGGACAGAGAGAAACAAGGGAAAAATGAAATAACACGGGGATTGATCCGTGCAAAGGTTAAGAAGCTGAACTTACTTAACTCCTGTTCGTTTATTTATTGTCCCCGAGTTATATTTGGGACTGCGACTGAGCAGATTAGCGCAGGATTGCCGGGTAGATTTAGAGAGCTGCAGCGTTTTTCTGGCTCAGTATGCACAGGCCATGTGTCCCTGTGCGTGCACATGTGTGCCTTGCTCCCACTTCTCACCCAGCCATCCCTTCCCACCCCTGTGCTGGATAAATGTGAGCACTCATCTGCACAGCCCGGGGCAGACAAGGGGGAAAATCTCCTCGTTCATCAGCTCAGGAGATAAATTTATGCAGGGTACAACACATGCTCTTTATTACACCGTGAAAGCAGCAGGTAATCATTCCTCTGTCCTCAGGAACAGGGCCACCAGCTGCAGTAAAAATACATACATATATATATATGTATATATAAAATATCCCTTCCTACATGTGTGTCACGGGGATGGATGGGAGCTGGAGCTGGGGAGGGCTGATGGGGATGACTCAGGAGCTGTGGCCTTGCTGGCTACCCGGCACTCTCAGTAGCACAGGAAAGGACAGGCTGGTGGCAAAGGGCCCAGCAGAGAGCCAAGGTCCCTTCCAAGCCTGGCTGCAGGCTGGTGGTGCTTCCCAGCTCCCTCTGCTTCCCCTGTGGGGTGGGTTCAGAGGCTGATTTTGGGGTGGCTCTTGCAGACCCACCCAAAGATTGGGGTCCAGCCCTGTCCGTGCCCCATCAGGCAGCAGGAGCAGAGCCCAGGGACAGCAGAAGTTCCAAGCAGGCTGGATGTGCTGGATGGGGAGTGAGGTGCCTTAGTCAGATGTCTTGGCTAGTATCTCCTATTACATCAGTTTCTTTTCTTTCTCTGTCTCTGTAAAAGCGCCACAAAAAACAATGAGTAATTTCTCTGCGGAATATTCATCTTTAAAAAGCCAGGCCCGGGGCTCCAGCGCTTCCAGCGTGTTATTTTTCTCCCCTTGACTTTGAGAGTGTGTCTGGCCTGCAAACCCAGCTGGGAAAAGCTCAAACCTGGGAAGGGAAGAGTGCAGGAGAAGTGGGATGAGAATTTTCCCTGAGGATGCCAGGTCTGGAGTAGGAGAAGGAGAATTTTAAAAAGGCCACACTGAGGAAAGCACTTGTCCTCTTCATCTGACAACCACAATGAGGTCTCACCATTGTCCAGACATAAAATCCCAGAATGGTTTGGGTTGGAAGAGACCTTCAAGCTCATCCCATTCCACCCCCTGCCATGGCAGGGACACCTCCCACTGTCCCAGGCTGCTCCAAGCCCCATCCAGCCTGGCCTGGGACATTCCCAGGGCCAGCCACAGCTTCTGTGAGCAATAACATGTCCAAGAGCAGCCCCAAAACTGTGAGTGTTTACAAGAATGGAAACACACCTCAGAGCAGCATAAAGGCAGCAGTGTGAAGGGCCGTGGTTGAATTTCAGCTTGAAAGAAAGTCCAAACCACAGTGCTGGAACCAGGTATTAAACTGCCTGGAAAAATCTCCTAGCACACTGCCACCAGCTTTACTGCAAACACAGAGGGAGAACGACTTTTTATGGGTATAACAGAAGCCACCAGCCGTTTATTTTATTTATGGAGGGGATGGGTAATTGACAGGTGGCTGTCTGAAGGAGATGAAGCCCTCCAGCTAAACACTGAAGCTCCAGCAAGGCTGCAAACAGCAGAGAAATGGCTCCAGAGGTGACAGAATTGTTACTTTTAAGGCTGCAAGATACATAAGAGAACAGGGCTGATCTGCACTTCAGAACAATCCTACCTGAGCAGCGAGCTGAATAAAACTGGTGATTTCAGACTGGTGTCTGCAGCACCTTCCACTGAGCTTAAATTAGTGAGTGTTGGTGCCTCTTCAAGGGTCTGGCAAGCCCAGAGCGTCCAGGTCCCCATTTTGGGGCTCGAAGGCACTCCATGCTGGTGAGGAGTGGGAAGAGGGGCAGCACTGGGCTGTCCAGTGATTCTGGTGGGGATCCTGTCTGTGGTGGGGTTTGTCCTTCAGCCAAGCAAACTTTCCCAGAATCACAGAACAGCCTGAGTTAGGAGGGTCTGAACAAGGAGCATCAAAGTCCAGTTTTGTGGTTGCTGGGGAGGCAAGCAGAGAGAGGGACATCTTTTCTGAGACCTGTGTGCTGCTCTGGGTGCTTCTCTCATGTCTAACAAGTTGCAGATGTCAACTTTTGCTTATTTTGGTGCGGTTTTTTCCCTTCTTTTTTAATATTTTTCCTCCTTTGGAACCAGCCTGCTTAGGACTTTGAAGCCAACAAATTTCTTCCAGGCCTGGCCCACGTGCCCCTGGATGGATCTGTGCCTATTTCTGAGATATTCAGCACTATCTGCTCCTGACTTTTATAAAAAAACCCAGAAACTTAAACATTGACCCTTGCCCATGACACCACCACAACCATTTGCTACTCCTTTCTCACACCAGAGATTTCCTTGTGTTTCTTAATTTACCTCCAACTTTTTTTTT
>WEZZ01007073.1:2555-14505 GCA_013400585.1 Chloropsis cyanopogon | reverse complement strand
TGGATTGAGTGAGAGCCAGCAGAGGAGGAGCTGGGGATCAGTCAGGGAAGGTTTTATGCTGACCTCAAACACCAGAGCCATGAGGCTGTGGGGACAGACAGAGCTGGTCTGTGGAGATTTCTTGGGAAGATGAACCACACAGTGTGGGATGTGTGTACTCAATAAATCCAGTTCTTGGGAGCACTTAAGAGTCAAAATGTTAAACTTTTTTGAGATTATTGGAGGTTTGGCCTCTGCATATTTTTACAAAACAAATTTTTACCATGCCTTGTCCACAGCTCCTCATGGCATGAATCCATCTTGCCTCTTCCCCTCCCTCTCTAATTCTGCTTTTAACAAGATGTTTGTGATCACACCCAACATCCTCTGTGCGATACCCAAGGCAGTTTTGCTGCTTCACCTTTCCTTGCCATGCTGTGAATTATTCATGTCCCCGAGCTGTGCTCTTTAATCAGGGGCCTTTATCTCCATCTCCTGCTCGTCCTCCAGCAGCTGAGCAGAACTCAGCAGCGCTGGTTGTGCTGCTGAGTTTGGGGCTGAAAAAGGAGTTGGAGATGCCTCATGCTGGCTTCACTGCTGGGCTGCAGCTCAGTCTGTGCACTTAGGATGGGAGGAAAGGTTAATTAATGAGCAGAGAGTGACTCTGAGTGAAGGTGTGCCCCGTGAGCAGCTGGTGTTGGTCCCTCCCAGCGGGGGCACAGGAGGGAGGGCTCCAGGGCTGGGGGAGGCACTGACAGGGTTCCCTTGGGAAGCAGGGGGTCCCTGGGGCTCCTTGGGCTGGTGTTCCTGCCCAGCCTCACTGGGGATCCTGAGCCTGGGGAGGGAGGAACAGCCTCGGCTTGTTTTCCTCTTTGCCTTGCACACAGGGCAAACACTCAGTGATCAACTGCAGGTGTAAAACTGAACGGCTCCTGCTGTGCATGGGGCCCTTCAGGGCTTCCCTTTGCTATTTGAGTTTATTGCTTGTTTGGTTTTTCTTCCTTTTTATTCCCATCTTCTTTTCTATGTGCTGACTGCCCAGAATGCTCTGGCAGAGTGTTCCACACGGAATGCCCGAGGAGCTGCCTGCTGCAGGAGTTCACCCAAGGGTGCAGCACCCAGGGGTGTCCCTGGGGCCTTGGCTGTGCTGGGAGGGACAGTGGGAGGTGTCCCTGCCATGGCAGGGGTGAGATGGGATGAGCTTTAGTGTCCCTTCCCACCCAAACCTTGCCATGGTTTGCATCAAAGCTCCCAAAGCCAGGGAATGTTTTCCTGTCTCTCAAGCCCTCGTGCCTGTGCCCGTACATGGATGAAATACAGGGCTACTCCTCAAATCAGTGCTGACTGTAAAAGTACCAACGTCACCTCCGGCCATTGCTTGTGCCCTCTCAGGTGCTCCCTGGGGCGCTGCTGGTCCCCTGGCAGTGCCCTGTGCCACCCCTCTGTGCCAGGCCTTGCTGAGGGATGTTCCCTTCCCTTCCCTTCCCTTCCCTTCCCAGCAGCCAGGCAGCAGGGCACTGACACCGGCTGTCCCCTCCCTGTCTCCAGAGGACCAAAGTGCCTGGGAAAGCTCTGATTCCCAATTACCAGATATCTGGGTAAGGAAGATGAATTTAGAGCCCCTTTTGATGTGTATCAGCAGCTCCCTGCTCCTGGCTCCTTTAATGTGGAAATTAATGGCTCTGGTTTGTAAATCTTCTTTTTGGCTCGCCATAAAGCCATCTTCTGAGCAAAATGCCATGGATTTAATGTGTTATTATTCTGAGATATTCTGAGGGAAGCAGGGTCAAATGGGGGCCTGCTCAGTACCCACATCAATTTTGAAATAGTTGGAGTGGCATTTAGAGGTGAATCTGCCACACAGAACCAGAGAATCCAGACTGGTTTGGGCTGGAATCCCATCCCATCCCCCCTGCCATGGCAGGGACACCTCCCGCTGTCCCAGGCAAGCCCCGATGTCCAGCCTGGCCTGGGGCACTGCCAGGGATCCAGGGGCACCCAGGGACAGTGGGAGGGGCTGGGGATACCCCCAGGACTGGGGTTGTACAGAGGAGTCACACACACCCTGTCCCCCCTGCTGCAGGAGGGATGGGCCAGCTCACCTCGGCTCACACCCAAATATGTGTTTGAAGAGGACAAGCAGACAAAAACCCCCAAATTAAGACAATCCCATATCTCTGAACGTCTTCCTGTGCACACTCCTGGGCTGGGATGTTGGGTCTGTCTCACACCTGCTGCCTCCCTGCCTTTCCCTGCTGTCCCCTGAGCCTCTCTGCTGTCACACACAGCTCTTGTAGGCAGCAGACACTTCAGGGTTTAGGATTTCAGGATGGAGACAGCCGTCTGTACAGGGGAGGGAAATGCTATTTCCCTGCTTCCAGTGGAAATCGATCCAGCACTCCCGGGGGATTCCCACAGAGGTTACCAAGCACAGCTGGATCTGCGGGCCGGGAACAAGGGGGTGCCCGGGGGGAAGAGGATCAGAGAATCAGGGAATGCTTCAGGTTGGGAAAACCCTCTGAGGTCCTGGAGGTCAACCATGAGCCCAGCCCTGCCTGGTCCCCCTGCTCGTGTCCCTGGGGATGTGTCCCTGGGGATGTCCCACGGGGGCTCAGGACACCACAGTGCACTGCAGAGCTCTGGGAATGCTCTCACTGAAATGTGCTGTTTGCAGAGGAGATGCACCCTGGGCACAAGGGGTGTGTGGATAACAGGGGAGGAGGTGGCAGGAGGAGGCTCAGAGCCACAGGCAGCAGTCTGGGTTTCTTCAGCAGCTTTGGCTTGGTGTGAGTTTATTTTTTCCACATTAAAAGAGCTCCTTTCCCCTCACAGACCGTGGCAAGGAATCGAGCAGAGCCTCCTGCCCCCCGACGCTGATTCTGCACACAGAGAGGAAGAGTGTCCCCACGGGCAGTGACAGTGACAAGGTCTGTCCCTCAGAGCCTCTTGGAGCCTCTGAGCTGCACAAATCTGGGTCAGGGTCAGGCCTGGGCTGCCCGGAGCTGTGCTGGACACTCAGGATCCTTCCCTGCCGTGGATTTTAAAGAGCCATGGATTTAATTTAATTAATTTCATTATCTTGGAGCTGTGCAGGAGCTCTGGCACTGCCAGGGGATCAGGGGGGACACTCAGGGCTGGTTTGGTCCCCATGGAATCCCAGATGATTTGGGTGGAAGGGACCCCAAATCCCACCCAGTGCCACCCCTGCCATGGCAGGGACACCTCCCACTGTCCCAGGTGCTCCCAGGCCCAGTGTCCAGCTTGGCCTTGGGCACTGCCAGGGATCCAGGGGCAGCCCCAGCTGCTCTGGGCACCTGTGCCAGGGCCTGCCCACCCTGCCAGGGAACAATTCCTCATTCCCAATATCCCACCCAGCCCTGCCCTCTGGCACTGGGAGCCATTCCCTGGGTCCTGTCCCTCCATCCCTTGTCCCCAGTCCCTCTCCAGCTCTCCTGGAGCCCCTTCAGGCCCTGGCAGGGCTCTGAGCTCTCCCTGGAGCTTCTCCTTTCCAGGGGATCAATCCCAACTCTCCAGCCTGTCCCAGAGCAGAAGGGTTTCAGCCCTGGGATCATTTGGTGCCTCCTCCAGGCTCTCTCCAGCAGCTCCAAACATTTGTTTGCTGTGTGATGGGGACAGAGGAGCAGCTGGGGGACAGTCGGTCACTCCTGCAGTGGTGATGTCCCTGAGCAGTCCCAGAGGAGCTGCTGGAAGGAGCAGGGCTGGCACAGGGCCCCGGGGAGCTCCGGGGCTGGCTCCTGATCTGCTGGGTGCCACACTCGGGGTTACCCTCACCCCGCTGTGCCATGGGAGCCGTTGGCACGGACAGAACGTGTTGGCTGCTTTTTCATGTATGCTGCTCTGAGTGGGGAGGCATTTCTGTGATCCTCATTTATCTGGGCTGTTCCAGAGCCAGCAGGCTGTCTGTAAAGCCTCCCCTGGAATTCTGGCCATAGGGTGACCCCCTCCAGGCCGAGGGGGGATCTGTACAGCAGGAGCAGTTGTGGGCACCTGCTGTATCTGCTGCCTGATCCCTGTGTGTCTCTCCAGGATCACTCCTTCAAGCTCCTGAGCGAGGCTGACGGCGCTCCCAACGGGAACAAGCCGGTGGCATCGGCCCCGGTGCCGGGATCGCCGTGGTGAGCACACCAGGGGGGTNAGCAGGAGCAGTTGTGGGCACCTGCTGTATCTGCTGACTGATCCCTGTGTGTCTCTCCAGGATCACTCCTTCAAGCTCCTGAGCGAGGCTGACGGCGCTCCCAACGGGAACAAGCCGGTGGCATCGGCCCCGGTGCCGGGATCGCCGTGGTGAGCACACCAGGGGGGTGGCACAGGGATGTCATTGGGGTGCCCTGGAGATGGCACAGGGATGGTACAGGGATGTCATTGCAGGGCCCTTCCCCTGTGCCACCCCTTCCCCTGAGGCCCCCTGGGCTGGCACAGGGGGAAGGCACTGCCAGGGCTTCAGCAGCATGGCTGGGCTCCTGCTGCAGCTCCTGGCAGGGCTTGTCCTCGGGAGCCATGGCCTGAGGGAGGGCTGGAGGGAGCCCCAGCCGCAGCCCGGGAGCCATGGCCTGAGGGAGCCCCAGCAGCAGCCCGGGAGCCATGGCCTGAGGGAGGGCTGGAGGGAGCCCCAGCAGCAGCCCGGGAGCCATGGCCTGAGGGAGGGCTGGAGGGAGCCCCAGCAGCAGCCCGGGAGCCATGGCCTGAGGGAGGGCTGGAGGGAGCCCCAGCAGCAGCCCGGGAGCCATGGCCTGAGGGAGGGCTGGAGGGAGCCCCAGCAGCAGCCCGGGAGCCATGGCCTGAGGGAGGGCTGGAGGGAGCCCCAGCAGCAGCCCGGGAGCCATGGCCTGAGGGAGGGCTGGAGGGAGCCCCAGCAGCAGCCCGGGAGCCATGGCCTGAGGGAGGGCTGGAGGGAGCCCCAGCAGCAGCCCGGGAGCCATGGCCTGAGGGAGGGCTGGAGGGAGCCCCAGCAGCAGCCCGGGAGCCATGGCCTGAGGGAGGGCTGGAGGGAGCCCCAGCAGCAGCCCGGGAGCCATGGCCTGAGGGAGGGCTGGAGGGAGCCCCAGCAGCAGCCCGGGAGCCATGGCCTGAGGGAGGGCTGGAGGGAGCCCCAGCAGCAGCCCGGGAGCCATGGCCTGAGGGAGGGCTGGAGGGAGCCCCAGCAGCAGCCGAAGCCCGGGAGCCATGGCCTGAGGGAGGGCTGGAGGGAGCCCCAGCCGAAGCCCGGGAGCCATGGCCTGAGGGAGCCCCAGCAGCAGCCGCGGCCCAGGGCCTGCAGGGCAGGCCCTGCCTCGCTGGGCTCCAGGCCGGGGCAGAGAGCAGAAGCAGCATTTGGAAGCAATGGTGCTGCTTTTCAGGGCCAGGTCCTGCCTCTGCCGGTTCTTTGGGTGGCACTGGGTGACCCTGCCTGCCTTGCAGAGCTGGGTTTGGTGCAGGGTGTGTCTGACACAAGCTGTGCCTCGTTCCCTGAGCACTGACAGCAGCAGCTGGGTCTAGCTCTTGGGACATTTTTAAATAGATGAACCTTTCTGTACTTTCTGGCCTGAGTGCTTGATGGAAGGATTTTTATCTCTTTTACCCCTAATGAGTTTATTATTGACAACCCATTGGTGGTTTATTACTGACACCCATGGGATCTTTGCTCCAAGCCCATCCAGCCTGGCCTTGGGCACTCCCAGGGATCCATCCGACCCTGCCAGCCCAGCCTGTCTCTTTTCCTGGATGCTGGATTCCCCTCCCTTCTGGGAGAGCTGTGGTGTTTCTGGAGCCTTGCTTTGGGACTGTTCCTGGAGAACATCCCCATGGTGTTCTCCAGGAGGGGCCTGCTGGGTCGGGGTTTCTGGGAGAACAGAGCTTCCCACAGTCCCATAATTCTTCCAAGTCATTCCAGTTCTGAGACAGAACCTCTCATGTGAGAGATCCAGTGGTTTGTGATCCAAACCATTGTGCATGAAAGGAAACATGAAGTAGTCATGAAGTATTTATAGTTTGTGTGCCATATATTATATAGAGTTACATAGATAATGGCTTAGAAAGGTTATTACAGATATTTATCATGTGCACATCACTGAATCCAGGATGCCAAACCTTCCATGGGTTTGTACAGCCAATTTTCTGGGATCTTAGCTGTCCCACACGGGGTGTGTTGGGTAATTTTATAACTCCTCCTGCAGTGAGGGAGCACTTTTCACATTTCCAGTCCTTTACCTGGACCAGGCCCTTTTGAACCCAGCTTTACTCCCTGCTTTTAATAAAAACTCAGCATCAGAGCTTGTAATTATGAGGTTTGTTCCTTCCAGGTATTTCTGCTTCAGAGCAGCATTTTCCTCCCAGCAGCGTGTGTGTGTCTCAGGCAGGGTGGGTTTAGCTCTCATTGGGATTCAGGAGGCGCCGGCCTGAGATGGAAATTCTGTTTATTTATTTCCATATAAATTTAGGGACACACATCTGCAGCTTTTTGAATGTCTGTTAAGGATGGTGCAATAGTTATTTCCGTATTATTTTGGCTGATTCCGAATGAATGTCAGGACAAGGAGCTGAATGCTGCTGTGCATGTTTTCCCTGGCCAAGCCCGGGGGCCGCAGCTGATGCTGCATGGGGATGGCATGGGGGTGGCACAGGGATGGCATGGGGATGGACAGGGATGTCATTGGGGTACCGTGGGGATGGCACAAGGATGGCACAGGGATGTCATTGAGGTGCCATGGGGATGGACAGGGATGTCATTGCAATGCCATAGGGATGGCATAGGGATGTCATTGGGATACCATGGGGATGGACAGGGATGTCATTGCAATGCCATGGGGATGGCACAGGGATGTCATTGGGATGGCACAGGGATGTCATTGGGATGCCATGGGGATGGCACTGGGATGCCATGGGGATGGCACAGGGATGTCATTGGGGTGTCATGGGGATGGCACAGGGATGTCATTGCAATGCCATGGGGATGGCACAGGGATGTCATTGGGATGGCACAGGGATGTCATTGGGATGCCATGGGGATGGCACAGGATGTCATTGGGATGCCATGGCGATGGCACAGGGATGCCATGGGGATGGCACAGGGATGTCATTGGGATGGCACAGGGATGTCATTGGGATGCCATGGGGATGGCACAGGGGTGCTGTGGTTGCACCTTTCCCCACCAGCGCAGCAGCTGAGGCTCCCATGGCCACGTGCCAGCCCGTGGCACGCAGGCAGGGGTCACACCAGGCCACAGCCCCTGGCCCTGGCTGCTCCCTTCACTGAACCCAGAATGTCTTTTCCTGTGGGCTCTTCATGGGAGCACCATGGCCTCAGCAGGTCCTTTTGTCTTTCCCTGACAGAATATTTCACCTGCTGCTTTTTGGGGCTGTTTCAGCCCTTCCTGTGCCCGTGTGTGGGTGAGCACAGAGCTCCCTGCCCGGGGTGCTGTGGAGGGCTGGCAGGGCAGGGCCAGGATGTCCCCGGGGTGTCCCTGGGGTGTCCCTGGGGTGTCCCTGGGGTGTCCCCGGGCTGCAGTGCCCCCGCTGTGGGCGCATTCCTGGTCTCTGGCCAGGCTCTAAGGCTGGTTTATCGCTTGGAGCAGGTGTGTAGTCTGGACTGGAGATGACCGGGTGTTCTTCTTCAACCCCACCATGCAGCTGTCAGTGTGGGAGCGGCCACTGGACCTGAGGCACCGCGGGGACATCAAGCGGCTGCTCGAGGACCCCCCGCACAAGCGCAAGCTGGAGGCTGCAGCAAGTAACCCAACCCTGGCCTTGGCTCCCCCTCCCTGAGCTCCAGGAGCCCCTGAGCTGGGGCTGGCTGTGCTCAGAGGAGGTCTGAGACCCAGAATTAGAGTGGGTGGCCTGGGGAGGTTCCCGGTGGAGGAAAAGTTGATGTTCGCTGCAAAATCCTTGTTTGGCCGGAATGCTGAGCTGGGGACTGAGCCTCCTCCTCCTCCTGGCAGTGAAGGAGCAGGTGGCTTCCTCCAGGAGGTGGATCTGTGATGGAGCCAGTCCCTCTCAGAGGGCACG
This sequence comes from Chloropsis cyanopogon, assembly GCA_013400585.1. NCBI lineage: Eukaryota > Metazoa > Chordata > Aves > Passeriformes > Irenidae > Chloropsis > Chloropsis cyanopogon. The sequence goes on along the minus strand of WEZZ01007073.1, from coordinate 6,525 downwards.
CTGTGTTCCAGTGCCCGAGTTCAGGGTGTGCATTAGCAGTGCCTCACTCGCTGCCCAAGCACAGCCTCGTGGCTAAGGATCATCCAGCCAAGCTGTGCAGGAGGCAAATCCCAGCAGGGAACCTCCAGTGGGCACTGAGAGGCTGGGGGAAAGGCTCCCCTGCTCCTGGGAGCTCTGTGTCCCGTGTCAGTGCTCCTGAGGCTTCACCCTGGCTGCACTGGGACTGGTGTCCCTTACTGGGGGACATTCCCTTACTGGGGGACAGCAGTCATGGCAGCCATTGGAACTGCTCCTGGCCTTGGCTGGCTGCTTGGAATTCTTGATATTCTGGTTTTGGTGGTGAAGGAACAGTCACCATCCTTCAGCTGCTGCTTGTTCCTTAGTGGGGAGGGAGAAAAGTCGAGGGGGAAAGAAGTGAGACGTTTGTGATTGTTTCCAAGTGCTGTTTTGTGACTGAATTGGGGTGGTGGCACTGCCAGGCTGCTGCAGGACCTGCCTTGTCCCCCCTGGCCAGCAGGGATGGGCACTGGCTTTGATCCAGGGGAAAGCTGCCAGTNCAGGGATGGGCACTGGCTTTGATCCAGAGGGATAGCTGCCAGTGAACCACTGCAAACCCCTAATTAACCACTGCAAACCCCTAATTAAACACTGCAAACCCCCAAAGAACCTCTGCAAACCCCCAAATAACCCCTGCAAACCCCAAATAACCACTGCAAATGCCTAATTAAGCACTGCAAACGCCCAAAGAACCGCTGCAAACCCCAAAAGAACCACTGCAAACCCCAAAGAACCACTGCAAACCCCTAATTAAACACTGCAAACCCCAAATAACCTCTGCAAACCCCAAATAACCTCTGCAAACCCCAAAAAACCACTGCAAACCCCTAATTAAACACTGCAAACCCCAAAGAACCACTGCAAACCCCCAAATAACCTCTGCAAACCCCTAATTAAACACTGCAAACCCCCAAAGAACCCCTGCAAACCCCAAATAACCTCTGCAAACCCCCAAATAACCTCTGCAATCCCCTAATTAACCACTGCAAACCCCAAAGAACCCCTGAAAACCCCAAAGAACCACCAAGCCCCGTGCCTGCAGGGAGATAAGTGAGCCATGATCAGCTTCCCTGTCAGCAGAAAAGCAGCTCCAGGGTGGGTGCTCTCCCTGTGTCCTCCTGTTGACACAGCCTGTAATTACAATTTTCTCTCTGAATTTCCAGAGCAGGTGCTTGTATATTTCTGTATAATTTGAAGAACTTTAGCTGTGGGTGTGATTCCTCCAAAGCCTATCTGCTGAAATTCATTCTTCAAGAGAAAAACAGAGCTGTTAATTGCAGGATCTACTGAAAGCTCAGCGAATTCCTGCCAAGGGATGGCCAGAGACAAAGCTGAGGGTCATTGTTCATGGTCTCTATCATTGTTCCTGCTCTGTAATTAATTAACAGAAGAGTCTTAAGTCAGGGCTGATAGGTGCCACTTCAGAAACCTATCTTTTGCAGTGTTCCATCCTTTCCATTTATTATCCCTACCACAAAGATTTGATTCATGACTTTCATTGTTGTTAAATAGTCTTAATCTTCCCTGCTATAATTGGGCCTTGTGGTTGCTCAGGGTTGGCAGCAGTTCATAATTAGTATAGATTAGCTCTGAGGTGAGGGGGATTATTTGTTACCTCTTCTCTTAGCTTGTAATCTCCAGTAAATAAATAACACAAATGAGCCGAGTGTTCCCAACAATGCTTCCCACATTTATTTAGCTGAGTGGCTGCTGCTGAGATTTAATTAGACTTTTCAAATCAAACATCTTAAAAAAAAAAAAAAGATGTCAAGCAAAGTTATCCACGGGATGCTCTGGTTGTCTCTGCTGAAGGATCAAGTGCTTTTTAAATTCGGGCATAAATGAAAAATTACTCATTTCTCAGTTGCTCCTCCTCCACCAAGTGTTTGTTCCAGGAGATTGATGTGGCTCTTCCCTAATGGGTTCCCATCAGGCCATCCCATGGGCTTGGAGAGGAGGGGCAGCTCCTCCCAGGGCCCAGAGCCATCGATCTGCTTTGATCTCTTCCTCAGCTGCTCCAGGGTCTGTCTGGGTGCTGCAGTGAGGAAGTGTTTCCTGCTAATTAATAGCAAATGAACATTATGGAGTCATCAAATCGTGGAATGGTTGGGTTGGGAGGGACCCTAAAGCCCAGCCAGTGCCACCCCTGCCATGGCAGGGACACCTCCCACTGTCCCTGTCCAACCCTGGCCACAGTTGGTAGAGTTCCTGCTGAAAACCAGTGATGATGTAATTTACTGAATTCCCACAGATATTTTGGGCCCTTTGGCACTCAGACCAGAGCCTGAAGCCCATCCCTGGATCCAGCACATGAATATTTCCCAGCCCACGTGCTGGGGCGCTGCAGGGCTGTGACTTCTGTGTCCTTTGGGGTTTTGCTGAGAGCTGCAGCTGGTAGAGGTGAAGAGAAAATGTGTCAGAACCCAGGATCGGTTCTCCTTGTCTGTGACTGAAAATCCAAGCTCTGAGTCCCTCAAGGACCTGTGTCCAGGCCCGGCCAGGGGTGGCCTGGCCCTGGAGCTGCTCTGCAGCCTCAGGAGTGTGGAGGTTGTTGGATCTCCCCAGCCTTGCCAGGTGCTGCTGGAATTCCTGGAAAAGCACCCTGAGAGTGGCTGATCCCAGGAGGGGAAATAGGAAAGGAGGGAAACTCTGGTGGGAGTTACCTCCAGGGAATCCTTCAGGCTGTCAGCACGGAAATGATTTTGCAGGAATGTCTTTAGTTGCATTTTGAAGGGAAGGGAGGATCAGGTGAAACAATAACAAGATTTAGAGCAATCATGTCATGAATGAAAAATGAGGAATTTTGCTGACTGGAAAAGGTCACTTTATTGCTGTCACTTCCATTCGGATGAAGGCAGTTCTGAGGATTTTATAAAATATTTGTTATTTTTAAAACCCTCTGTGGGGGGTGAAAGCCAGGAAATACCTGAGCAGCAGAGGCGAGGGAAGAGAAGTCAGTTTGAGGAATTTGTATTCCCATTCATTTCATTCAAATCTGATAATGACTTATTGCTTTTCAGCAGACAAGTGTGTTAGCTCTTGTCCAGGGGATGAAAATGATGATCTGAGCATCAAAACCAAGAGAAATAAGTAAGTTCTAAAGTTTCCTTGTCTCTGTCTGGTGGTGGGAAGGGTTGGGACGAGGAAGGGCAAGTGAAAGCAGATTTTGTTCTGTGTGGGTAAGTGGTGGGAGCAGTCTCCAGGTGTCCAGTCCAGCAGAGCCAGGATTCTCTGTGGCCTCTGTTTCCCATGGACATCCCCCGTTTTTGTCTGGGAACTCTTCCTTTATGAAATGGTTACAAACAAGGCTGCCAGGCTGTGGGTTATTCCAGAGGCACTGGATAAAGGTTCCCTCCCTGAAGTGCAGCAGTTTTTTCCTGCTCTCAGGCTTGCGGCTCAGAACCAGCCCCAGGTGCTGCTGTTACTGACCTTCATTCCCACCTGTGCTGCACATTCTCCTGAAGTCACAACTGGGAAAGCAGCTCTGAGGTGTGCAGACTTCCCAGATCCAGCCCAGCTGTCCTGAGTGGGCAGGCACAGGGTTTGTGCTGCTGATGCCTTGGGAAGGCTGCCCTAGAACAGAGACTAGGCAGAGCTAAAGAATAAAGCATTTATTCTTTATTGAATTTATTGAATAAAGGATTTATTCAAAGGATCTCCTCCATGGATCCACCTTGGGCAGCACAAGAGCCCAGCCAGGGCTGCACCCAAGATGAACCAAAATGGGCACAAAATGGATGCCCCCTCACGGGCTCTGTCACTGTGATCAGTTCTGCTCCATTTGCAGGTTGGAGTTCATTGTTAATTCCAGCTTTAGCCCATGCACTCCCATCCTGCTTGTTTCTCTCTCCTCAGCCCACGGTGTTTGTGCTCCTGGGCTGAGATTTGGATCATTTGTCCTTGGTCCCCAGCT
>WEZZ01007068.1:3251-33792 GCA_013400585.1 Chloropsis cyanopogon | reverse complement strand
AAAAAAAATAGGTAACATATAAAACAAACCAACAGATTCATGTAAATATATACTTCCAAGAACAGCTATTATGCAGACAAGTTCTTTCTTTTTCATAACCCAGCCCGAACGCACTAATTTTCTACAAACTTGAGATAATTTAGGTGATTTTCCCACTATGTTTGTTTAAAAGGTGTAACTCAGCTGCATTGCACTTGTATTTTGATCTCTCCACAGTCCTTACACAAGTTGCAAAAGGCAGCATGTGTTGAGACATCTCACACGAAGGATTGATTTGGGGGCACTTTTGGTAGCAATTCAGCAATGCCATGAAACACTACTTCCATTCCCCTTTGCCCAGAGGAAAAGACTGAAATAATTGATTTTGGGAGATATCTGCAGTCCTTTGTTAGAACAATAACAGACACTTAAAAAGACTTCTGACAGCACGAGGAAGACAACACTGGGAGTGGAGCATCTGGTTATCTCAGCATACAGCTACAAGCAGACCGCCTTCGGGTGCCATTAACTGCTCCCAATTAATCTGTACCAAGTAGCCCTCTGCATTTCTCTTGACAGCTACATGTTAGTATTGCAGCAGTACTTTGGAGCAATTACAGACTATCGATGATGTTGCCACTAGATGTTTACTTAGAGGTAAGAAAAAAAAATCGCCAAGGATTTACAATTTTAATTTCCTCAATGAAGTAGAAGCTTGCAACATCTGAGAGAAAAGGAGTGGACATTTTTAAACTGCAAGAGAGAATTTTTATCCAACACAACTTGTGTGATTGATTTCCAAGTTATTGAATTCTGCAGTCAACTTGGTATTACAGTTTGTGACCCACTGGTGGCCAAATTTGATGATACGCTGTCCTGTTTCTTTGGGTTCCTACAGCTTTGAAGAGTTTAATTCTTGCAACTCATGAAGTAAACACTGACATGATGATTAAAACAACTCATCATCATAGCCTGCACTGGCATACTAATACTACTAGTACCTATTGTTTTTTTTTAATGTAAATGACAGCCTGCAGGGTACATCTACATTCTCTCTCCAGGAGATCAAATAAGCTTATTGACTTTTGCAGCTTTCAGTCTCTTTTCTCTTTTTCAACAATTTCTCTAATGTTTGCAAAAAAACAGAGTTGCTTATTTGGTTTTTTCCTACTGGACTCATAGAAAAGAACATTCAAAAGCAGAGTTCTACACATAATGAGAGAACTGAACAGTGCTGGCCATCACAGATCTTTCAAGAAAATTAAAATCACATAAAATTAAGCCTATTAACAACCAAACAGCTTGATCACCTAACTAGAAATCACTGCAGCTTCAAGCCACCAACCAATTTAAAAAAAAAAAGATTTAAAAAAACCCCCTAACTTTTGAAACAACTCAGCAGAAACTTCCCAAGGCATGGAAAATGTGAAGACCAGAAGATGCTCATATGAAAAACAAGCTTTTCTCCAGTGAACTAAAAAAGTGAAGCATTATAAATAGATCATAACAAAAATAGTATCTGCCTATAAAAAGAAACATGCAGCCCCAGAGTTGAACACATCTATTTATTCACTACTGGAAATTCCTGGAAGACATCTGCTGAAAAGAAAGGCTGTTTCCTGTTCTGGTCCAAACACTACTCAATACCATCAAATAGGAGGAGGGACAAAGAGAACAGGGGTCTTGCAGGATATTTTCTCTTTCATTATTATTGGAGTGAGCACTTCTGCTTTAATCTCCTTTCTTCCTCTGCTGTGCTCTCCCATCTCATTTCTTCCACCACACTCAAAACACTGCTGCCATTGCACAGCAGCCAGAGAGAGCATCCTATGTGCTCCCCCAGCAAGCCAAACCATTTCACTACGTGGTGCTTGCTACCAGACTTCTAAAGTGAAGTTCCTGCTGTGAATAGCTTCTGCTAAATGGACATTATTATTATCACAATTTTTTTTTCCAAGCAAACATATGTCAGACTCCCCAGAAACATTTATTTTTTCCTACTGACTGAAGCAATTTAATCCAAATTGACTAGTTTTACTTGCAATTAACTTTTTGAATCTTTTCCATTTATGAACCAGTACAGAATTTGTAATTGGATGGTTTAACTTTTAAAAACTGTAGACAGCCATAAAAGCTGAAATCCAAATAGGCCAGCTAAATAGGAACCAAGATGTTGCTTACCCCAATGTTCCTTTTTTTTCCCCCCCCCCACTATTAAGACGACCTTCTGTTTCCATGGCATTTTCTTTCTTTCAAAGAGATCTACAAAGGCAAAGTCTGGTTTCTCAGACAGCAAAAAGCAATATTCTTTTCATAAACTTAACCATTCTTTCTTATTAAAGTATTATTTCAAGTTGCTCCATAAAAATCAAATTTATCCTGTAGCAGGCAGCAAGAGAGTGAGCTGAACTGCAGCTGGATTTGCATCTATCAGTTACAGTTATGTGGAGAGGAAATATAAGAAGCAAAATCCAGCATCTTGAAAAACAATAACTTCTATATCAAAGCAAAGATGCAATTTAAATTTTATTAAACTCCACAGTCACAGAAGACTCAAGTGTTATGTAAATCTCTGCTATGGAGAATGAAACACAATATATTTGATTACTGCTGTGTCACATATCAGGGAACTAAGATAGCATTTCATATTAGGTATGCTTTTTTTTAAAGTAAAAAAAAAAAGATACTTTTGCCATTCAGAAAAAATAAATAAATAAATACTAAAATTTAGATTTAGAGATAGCAAAACAATGTAAAGCTTTGAATAATCTCAAAAAAAAAAGGAAAAAACTAAGAAAAATATGAATGCATCCCTTATGGAAACTAGCATCACAAATAGTCATTAAGTGATTCTGAGAAAAATTATGAAATATTCAGGTTTATTCACAGCTAAGCCATCGATCCCAAGGAACATAAGATGTAGGTACAAAGATAAAGGGAAATCACAAATTAATGCAAGTAAATAAATTAGGCCTAGTAGTCCAAAAATGCAGCAACACTTTATACTTTCACAGCTTCTTTCACATTCAAAGCAATGAACATGTGAACTAACTAGAATAAAAAAATACTGTACCACTTTAAAAAATTGTAATTCAGCTCAAGCTACATTGATAATTACTAATGCAAGTCATAGAATGAAGCTGGAAGAAGCTGACACAAAATTTCCTTCGACTGGAAGTTACTTCTCTGCTTTTCAAGCCAAACCTCACAGAAAATGCAGTAAGGGATGCCAATTAGCTTGTATCTGTCTTGGATCACACACAGTATTCTGTGTCTTTGAAAGCAGGCTTTTCCTCTACAGTCCCCTCCAGAGGGCTTTACCTTGTCTAAGTTTGCATGCCTGCAACATTTCTGTCCCTCAGTAAACCTTCAATCAATTATTTTTTCATATCCTTTATCAAAAGCAAATAACATTCTCCCATTCTGCAGCTCAGACTGATGGATTGATTCTGAAAGAGTATTTCTTCCTGAAGTGAGTCATCTTAAAATGCCAGTGCCTCACATTTTAGTGTCAATGTCATAATAATTTTAGAGCAAGCACTGATGCCAATGGATTTACACATGAAGCCCTGCCAAATAATCAGATTTGGTTGGCGATTAATCTCTCCATTAATTTTGCATTCCTACTTTAAAAAAATAATTTCTCAAACAAAAGGCTTCAGATCTCACCCAAGAATACATTAGTAAGCATCCAGTGAGTCAAACATTGAATACCCAGTGCTGCTAACAAGGCCCCAGCAAAGTTGTTTCTGAATATTATCCTCCATAAGATGTTTAATCAACAGTGCTATGCAAAACCTCTATTCTGCAGCTAGAGAACATAAAACCCCAAATTCACACTGGTCTGAAGCTTCCCTTTTACCCCCATTTATCACTGAAAAAAATTGTTTTAAACATTTTATTGGTTGGAAAGCTCATTTTTGTATCTACAGGTGAATGTATCTTTTTACAAGTATCCACAATGTTGGGTGAGCACTTTATATGCAAATAGCAATAATCTCTTCACTTTTAAAATTAAAGGACTTTTTTGCAGAATCAAAGAGCTGAGGTTGGAAGGACCTCTGGAGGTCATTTGGCCCAAGCCCAAGCTTAAGAAGGGTCACACCTAGACTTGGCTACCCAGGACCATGTCCAGGTGGTTTTGGGTATTTCCAAGTTAACAACCTCTCTGGGCAACTTGTCCCAGAGCTCAGTCCCCCTCCCAGTAAAATAGCATTTCCTGATGTTTAGAGAGAACTCTCTGTCTTTCAGCTTGTGCCCATCACCTCTGGGCTCGTCACGGGGCACAACTCAACTCTTTTTGTCTACTCAAAAACCCAAAATTTAAAAAATCAAAATTTACAAGGACTTAAGGGACAATAAAAGTAAGTGCCTCTGACATTTTAAAGAATATTTTTGGTAGTAATTACGCTGTGAGAACTTAATTTATGTTAATGTTTGCAAAATTTCTCTTCCATTTCCCAATACAATGACTCTTTATAGACTTTAGCCCTTTAACTACTATTGTGTCCTGGCCTTCTCTGTTCTTTCCAAATCTTTCTCTTATGGCAATTTTGTTCCTTTGTATATTTGCTATAGTTTGTAGGTGCCTGTGTGCTTCAACTACTCTTTGCACTTTAGTATCTTCTCAAGGAAACATGCTCATTAAGTTGCATAATTTCCTTCAACAACACAGGTATGTGACATTTAATGTCTTCCTCACTAAAGCTGTAAAAAAAGCCTTTTAAAATGCTCACCGTTTTCCAGGAGGACAAATGTCACTGAATTATGTGATCTGCTAACCGAGATCAGAGAATGCACTCTATACAGCGTGATCAAAGCCAGGACAGTGGACACCTCTAGCAAAACCCACAAGTCTTTCCCTCAATGCGTGAAATCTCTCTAAGAAAGGCAATCACAAAAACCAGTCACCAGAAAACAGATCAATACTGTAGTACACCAGTATTACCATGGACCAAGCCTAGCAAAGTAATTCATGCCCATTATCCAGTCAAGGGAGATAAATCAAGTACACTTCCCACATGCACAAATTTTTTAGTGCTCACATTTTAAAACAAATAAAGATGATCTTATTTCTTATGACAAAAGTAAAAGACACAGATAGCTGATTATGTGACAATATCAAATACATACAGGGTACAGATGCCACAAAGAAGAATCTCCCAACATTTCAAACACATGTATTTCCATTAACTTGGTAGGTGAACAGCTACTCTGAATTGACAACTGTTTAACAAAAAAACTCTGATCTTCTAGCCAACAGGTAAGTGACTTTGCTTTAGCTTCAAGGCTTGATGCCATTTAATAAGATTTCTTCAAGGGATGTAGGATGGATTTCCTGAGCACAGAGACACATCTCCTCAACACAAAACCCAGTAAGAATTTGGGTCCCTGGGAAGGCTCTGGAATGAGGGCTCACAGCCTGTGACCTGCTTGCTTTGTGCTCTCCTACCATAACTCCACGACATGGAAAAGTGGCCTCTGATCCTCCACTGGCTTCCCTGCAGCCCCTCAGAGCACTGGCAAAGGTGAGCTGTGACAGCACTTTCCTGCCTGTCCACCCCTCATGTGCAGCCCCCATGCAGTGAGTGGCTCAGGAGGACCCAGGGGCAGGGCCAGGGCAGCAAACGGAGCTGGTCCCCCAGAGAGGCCATGGTGCACAGATGCTGCACATCTCCAAGAGAGAAACACAGCTTACAGGAAAAAAAAAGTCAAAGAAAAGAAAAAGAAAAAAAATAGATATTTAGTGCAGGCCTCTTACAAGACATGTGAAGATGAGGTCACAGCCAAGCAAGGCAGATGTTCCCTGCAGCAGTCTCGTCAAATCAAGCTCCCTTTACCCCCATGAGCAAACAGATCTTACTTTCAGGTCCCATCTGTACATACAGAACTCCAGGTCTGCCAATGTGATTTTGACAGTCTGACTGACACAGCTTTTGAAGCTGTTCAACTTCTTTTATCTGCCTGTGTGCATGCTGAATGCAGCCATCCTTCATGCTGAAAATAAAATAAATACATATCATCATTCATCACCACTGTTTTGACAAATATTACATGGAACAAAGAAGCAGGGATCGTACTGGGAGCCCATGTCAGGTCCTCTATCTGTCACCAGTTAAAATGTTCCCCACTAGGCTTTCTTTCAAAGAAACACATCAGCCCTAACTAAAACAAGTGGTAACTGTCATTATTATATTGGCCTTCATTAGCAACTGTAGGGGGAGAAAGGGAAAAGAGAGACCAGCATTACACCACTGTACGGGTTTTCATTACTGCTACGTGTAGTTGTTGCTCCTCTGGTCTCAAAATGATATAAATCAACTTGAAAACACTCACAACAGGGAAAAAACACATGATTCAGATGTAGGGGTATGTTAGATTCTGTATGAGCAACAGACTAGCACGATTCAAATCAGGAAAATAAATTAGCAGAGTGGCATGGAATTAATAATTAACAACTGTTACAGCCTTTTCCAGTGCAGAAGAAAAAAATCGTTGAAAAAAATCTGAAGTATGGACATTCAAACAACAAAGGAAATACATTTTCCACACAACCCACAGGTAAATTGTACAGTTAACTATACAGCATGGGTCAAAATTTTACACTTGATGCAAACAGCAGTAAGGCAAATTCACAGAAGAAAGTCATAAGGACACAAATTCACAGAAGTCATAAGAACAAGACCTGAGTACCTGGCCCAGAGAGCTCCTGAGCTGCAGACTCCCAGATCTGTATCAGGAAAGCATAATTATGAGCCCACTGGTGCTTAAACTCTTGCCTGTGTGTTGACTACCGGACACTGTGCCATCTGGATGACTGTGCCATCTGGATATTTGATCTGATACTCTATGGATGCTATTAACCACTGTGGACAAAGCCTTTAACATGTGAAACTTCATGCTGTCCTGTCTCAAACAAGTGACAATTAATTATGTTATCAATTCTTTTTTAGGATTAATTCTAAATTAATTCTAAAAATTGCCAGAGCCACCATTAATCTTTTTTTTTTTCTCTCTCTCTGCCTCTGGCAAAATCTGCTCTGTATTTCTTTTCCATTCCTGTTTTCAAAAGGTCAATATGTGAAGTTTTAAGTATCTTTTATTTTCTCATCACATCAAAAGTTCAATTGTACAATAAAGTTAAAATTCTGTCAAGGGACATTTTAAGAACACTGAGCAGTATATCTAAAAGCAAGCTACTGTAACAACACAGGCAGCTTAACATACTTCTGTTTCTATAACATGTCAGCATAGAGCCTTACCAGACCGAATGCTCAAATCACAATTGCAATTAGACCTTGTGAAGACATTGTGAAGACCTTAAGACCTTGTAAAACTCCTTAAATTGTCTTGACATCATAAAGTTCAATTTTATGGCCCAAACGGTTAAGCAGAGGGTACCTAAATGGCAAAACAGAAAGTAGGACTGAGCTATTCGAGAAATACAGATGAGGTTTGGAGCAGATGTAATTAAGACAAGGAGTCAGATGAGCCAAAGTAGCACTATGAATGAGGTAAAGCTGAAGAGTTTCATTTCAAAATGAAAAATACTAGGAAAACAGAAAAGCAAAATTCAAGTATGGTTAATGACGGATTTAAAAAAGGAAAAAAAATTATTCCGTTTTTCAAATAGCACCTTCTCAGAAAGTTCAGAATACTGTTTTATCACAACCATCAAACCAGTTCCACAGTAGACCAGTATTACTGACTTCTGTCAGAAGTCTGACAGTACACCAGTGAAGACCACGAACTGAGAAGTGCTCAACAGCAGATTATGTACAAGAGTGTAAAGCAGACTTCTTTGATCACACTCCTTTGACCTGCACCCTGAATATCTGGGAGCAGCATCTATCTGTGGATCCATTTAAAGCTACAACAAAGAGGATGCTTCGCATGGGTATGACAAGTTTGGGCTGACAAAGACAACTGCAGTGTCCAAGAAAGCTTCAACAGAGTCAGAGCTCCGCTTGATACAACACAAATTATTACTCTGCTTTTTAGCTACTTCAGTTAATGTACGTTTTAAATTAAACAGCCATTCTATTTTTAACTTACAAACACCAAACACACATTAGTTCTGCAATGCCTCCCTACTTTTTAAACCTTCAGCCATAGTGTGTATAAAAACCCTTGGATACTGGTCATAAACCAGGTTTGCAGTGCTCCAATTTATCCAAGACTCTGCAGGTAAGAATTCATGGCACCTTTCTAGTCACCTGCAGACTGCCTTCAGTTACACTCCTTCATGACAGTAATGACTGAAATCTTTCACTTAGAAGACAATACACATGTGCTCCTGATCCCAAAGTATAGGGAGTGCCACAGAGAAGCCACCCTAGCACTGGCAGTAGGGATTGCACCAGGACTGCTGGCAACAGGTGAGTATGAACCCTAAAGGCTGAAAAAATTCTTGCAGCTGTCACATTTTTGCATATCCACTCTAACTGGTATCTCTCTGATTATCCTCCAGAATAGTCACCCTCTAGCTTTCCACAAACACTGATTTCACATAAAGAGATTCAAAAGGAATAAAAGAAGAAAAGGCAAAATATGGTAACTTAATTATCAAAATATTTTTAAAGAAAAAGGGTGAAACTGTATGGGGCAGAAAGAGAATCACAGAAATGTTACCTGAGAAAAAGCAACAGTGAAATTAAAGATGATAATGACGATGATTGTTGTTACTGTTATTATTATTGCTACTATCATCATCATCATTTGTTTATTTGTACCATTTAAAAAAAAGATCTAAAAGGGCCATGTGGAAAAAAAACCCATCAATAATGCCATCATGAAGTGGCAGCCATGCAATGCAGAAACCAATCACAGGTTGCCAGAAGGTATAATAAAAGCATAGCATGATGTTCAGGGTGTGTTTGTTTAGAAATTTAGAGCTGAGAGCATGGGTGGACCCTTCCAAAGTACTAAGTCATGTTGTAGACTTTTCTTCTGCCCTCAATAATTTAACCTGTTTGCAGACAATAATTTGGCACAGGTAGATGATTGCAGTTCAGATAACAAACATAGCAGCAACACAGATTTCATTTAAATTCTTATAACAAGGAAGATCCACTTATGGAGACATCTATAAAAACCAGGATGTTTTAAATAAGCCCTTGTCATTGATCTTCATTTGCCTGTAGCATTCTGATGGCTCCAAAAGGCTTTCCTTGGCAAAGACAGCAAGAAGAGATCAGCCAGGCCGGCAACATCCAAAACCTCAAAAGGATGCATCTTAACACTTCTGGGCTTCATCCTACAAAACAGTGAATTACTTGAGTATTCTGTGCTTAATGGGTGGATAAGGGTCCTAATACACCAATTCCAAGCAAAGCAAGCAAACTCACATTTCAGAAAAGCAGCTTTCTTACTTGTATCAGCACTGCCATCTCCTTTCCTGCAGCTGGTCACCCATGGGCAGATTGAAAGGGCCAGGCAAAACCAAACTGCAGCCTGCATGTCAGCAAGGCAGCCTGCCTGCTCTGGATCAGATCCAGGTCCAGGATGCCCCATTGCACCACGAGTTCCACTCCTGTATAACAACTCACATTTTTGTGTTAACGTTTCAGCATGCTCTTCTTCTCTTGCCCTTTTCTGCAAGACTTGTTTATTTCAACTGAGCTATTTTTGTCTATTTTGCGTCTCCTCCCTATGCTCTTTTATCTGCTACCCATGTTTTTTCCATTCCTTTCAGTAACTGGGACCTAATCCCTTTGTGGGTGGTTTGCACAAGGACAAGCCCAACAGACCTCTTGCCTGATTTTTACATATTTATTTATTTTTAATCTTGCCTGGCTATGTGTTTTATTTGGCAGCTTTATGTAGAGATTTCCTTTTAGTGTTTTAATTCAGGCCATAGCGGCCATAATAAATGATCTAAAATAAATAACTATGACATTCAAATGGTTTCACACCACACATGGGCAAGAACAGAGTTGTTGCAATAAAGCATTTCAGTGATAAAGGAATTCACAGGCCCAGACAAGAGGCAAAATCTAAAGGTGCCATTATCTAATGCCTTTCATCTGAAAGGACCCTGGAGCACATTGTTATACAGCTTTGTTTATAAAAGGGAGATCATAAAAGAGATTAATATTCTAAAAGATCCAGCATTCTATTTCTACTAGAGTTCGTCATATACGTGTAAGTTTTAACAGCTTTTTGATGTCACCTGGTTTGGCATCCTTGTGGCTTCCAGCAAAGCACAGTCATGAGCCCCTTCTCCAGCTGCTGCTCAGGTAACTCCCACCAGAGGGACAAACACAACCCAGTGGTACAAGGTACCTGTTTGCTTTTATTGATTATGGGAAGGACATCCCAGTAGTGCCCCACACAAAGTCCAGTCATGTGGTAGAGAAGAAGCCAAAGCACCCAGTTTTCTCTTAAAGCCTGAATAAGATATTTGTTCATCTGCTTCCAGAACAATGACAAAGTGACAGGAAATTTCAAAAGAGCAGCCAGAGTTATTAGCTTGCTAACAACCACCCAAAAATTAACATAAATTGGTGAGCAGCCTTCCATCAAACACTTCTGTGACTGTCGTGACTAGAGTTCCTCCAAAAATTTTCAGCTGATTAAAAATCCTCAAAACAAGCCTCTTATCTTCAACTATTATTATCTCACAGAAATAGAAATCTGTCTTCAATTTTATATGCAGTGTTTTCAAGGCTTCCCTCCCTTACTCATCCCAAATAGTGAATGAAGAAAGCAGCAGACTATTATTTTAATCAGAAATACAAAGATGAAGAGGAGTGAGCAAATGGCTTTCAAAAGCTTTCTTGTATTTTAAATGAAAAGTTCAAATACTTCCCATTTGTAAAAAAAAAACCCAAAAAAACCAAAACAAAGTTGTCACTATAAACAGATTAGATTAAAATTTTACAGAATCTAATATGTTCTACTAAAAGCAGTACCATCTTTGCAAATATAAAAAAAATAGTAACTCATCTTTCTTTATTAGGAAAAATATCCATTTCACAAGAATAGTAGCTAAATCTACACTGACAGAAGTTACCCACGAGTGCCACAGCACAGTATGATGGAACTGTCAGTGTAAAAAACACTCGTAAAAGTAATTTGGAAAATCAGTCATCATCACGTTGAACAACGAACCCAAAAAAGCATTCTCTGCCACAGCCTGGAAGTGTAAAAATTATTTTAAAAGACATTTTACCCTCTTTTTAAAGCCTCCAGTACAGTTCATGCACCTTCTGCAGGTTATTTTATGGGCCTCTGCCTCATTTTGGCAATATAAGGACTAGAAAATGCAGCCTTAAAGTTGATTTATTTAACAGTAGCAACTGTTTGCTCAATGAATTTGCTCCCATGTGTATTCAAAACTCACTTCCACTGACATTCAAGATAAGAAGTTAACACCTCAAAGTTATCACAGTAAAGAGAAAGGTAACATTTTTTTGTTTCTTTCACAACGAAAGGAATAACTTTACTCATAAATGCAATAGTATGTTCCATTAAACACACTCAAACCTGTTTGAAATACCATGTTTAACAGATGGTCTAGGAGACCAAACTACAAAACCTTGATTACTGGTGAGGATTAAAAGCTCAACTTGTTTTTTTGGACCATTTGCTGTAGTGGTGAGGATACACTAAGTTGGCTGATAAACTGCCACGTTTCTCATCATTTCCCATCATTTCTCAAGTGATTCTGGAGTTAATTGGCAATAAGAAACTTCATTTACTATCTGACTTTCTCCTGGCTTTCATGCCTGCCCAAGGGGGTCACACACCATGTTCCAGACTCAAATACCTGGGATTCTCAGTCTTAATAATCACTGCAGCATATAAATACATCACAGATTATTTTCTTTTTTAGCATACTTTTAAAAGTCAAGCTAAATAAAAACATGTTAGATCTGACATCACTAATGTTATTATCAACAACACTGAACTCAATTATTAAAACCTCTCATTGACATGAATCATCCATCCTCTGGGCACAATCCACATCATTACAATTGTTCTGAAGCTCAGAGAAGGTGATTTCTAAGCTGATTAATTGACTGAATCACAGTGAGCTGGATGTAAAACATAGCTAAATGTCCTCTTACTCTGACTGCTGTACACCTGGGTTTTGAGCTCTGAAGGTAGCTATGCTGGCCATTGAGGAATTCCTTGAGATTAGCTATATACCAAAAAACCTCACTGTACTAGTGCCCACGTTCAGTGGGGTCAAATATTACTCATGATCAAACTCTGAAGATGAGTCATGAAAATTTATTTTTAAATTGGCTTGTGAAATCAGATACCCAGAAGAATACCAAGACTAAATTGACAAAGACAAATGCCAAGAAATGTTGGCTACCCGTGTAGAATTATAGTATCAGATAATTTAATGAAAATTAATTGATTCATCTTCACAGTTCCAAAGACAGAAAAATTAGAACTACCATTTCTCAGAAAATGAGAAATACATCCAGGTTATGGTGAAAAGCTATATGTTAAAAAAAAAAAAAAAAAATCCTTCACAGCAACACTGAGCTGCCGAGCCATTAGACTTTTTCTTCACGCCCTTCACTGCATACTTACTACTTTCCAAAACAAGTAATATGGAACTTGTTTGGGCAACTTTCCCTCACCCACAGGCACTGCACAGGCACTGAATGGAAGAGAATGACAAGGAGTCAAAAAAAAGAGTATGTATTCAGGTGATTGAAAACTGAATCACAATATGTATGCACCAACACATTCAAAGAAATGAACTGACATGGTAAATCTACTGCAGCTAATGCTGACATTACATAACTTCTGATAGCTCAATCTTTCTCTCTGATACACAATGGCTGTCTGACAAATTGCTGAAGTTTTACAAAAGAAGTAGGATAAACCTATGTGTTGCTCCTGACATTCACCATCAACCCACAAAGCGATGAGCAGGACTGATATCTACTATCTACATTTAACTAACAGCTATTAAAGTTGTCATCTCTGGTTTGGATCACTCACTGCAGAGGATGAGGATACTGTGACGACATCTGATAGCTGTTTATGAATTCAGGACATCACAACCATAGATCCAACCCCAAGGCCTGGCAGAAAGCCACATTAGAAAAGCGGCAGGCAGGCTTGCCCTCTTCTCTGCCACCTATTCCCTACAGGTATTCCTGCATCTTGAACCCAAACAGTCCCAAAACTCCCACTCTACCTACACTTCAGCCTCATTCCCACTTCTACCTAAATTCTGAGCTCTTCCCCTATTTTCATAAAAGCTGCTATCCCTTAATGTGAAATTAATTACATACTAGATGCCTACATCAAGTAAGTAAAAACCTCCGCTGGAACAGATGCTAGTAGAAGTACCAATGGATGCCCACCAGGTAATACTATATTTTTCAACAGCACAACAATAATATTGAAAAGCTTCCAATTTCCACAGAGTGAGTAGAAGTAAAACTAGCAGTTCAGTTGCTACCAGTATTTGCACCAATAGTTTAAAAATAAAATTTTAATAGGAAAGTATTTCTGATATTACTAGTAGTTTTAGAAAAAAAAAACTAGGAGACTAGAATGCCTTCCGTATTAAACAGCTTTCAAATTTCTGTTCTTAAGATTACAAATGTAAAGGCCACAAGAAACTTAAAAACCAACCTCATCAAGTTTAAAATCTTTTAAGTCTCTGTCTTATTCTTTTTCAAACAGGAGATACACTTGTTATTAAACCACGGTGCAGCTCAGTATAAAAGTCTCTTGCTCAGAGATTACATTGAAAAAATCTCAAATGAAGTAATAAAATGCCTAGTGCATAGCATACAAATTCTTTATGTTGTGCTTTCTGGTCTTATGGACTAGATGGAAGTTTTGCAAATCTGGCAAACCTGTTTTGATTACTGTTACAATTATGCATCAAAGCTGCAGAAAGAGCAATTAAAATGTGAACAAGGCATAATGAAAACATTCTGTATATATGGAAACAAAATTACGTGTATTTGCCTCAAAAGGTAGTGTGGGATCGCCCACTTTTAGAGAAGCCTTTCTCCCATTTCATGCCTTAAATGGCTCATTTTAGTTGTCAGCAGCAAGACCTTCAGGATGGAAAAATGACCTACACCTGTAATTACTGCCACCCACTGCCTTGCAGTAAACAGCCATCTCCCTGACCGGTGTAATCACAACTCACTTCTCCACTCCCAGGCAACTGAGGAGGAGGCTGGCGGAGGGGGGACAATTTTAACACTTACTAAGTGACCACAGAGACTAGAACCCTTAGCACAATTAATCCAAAGAAACACCAGCTTCAGACAGGCCCTTTAATAATACATAACAACCTTGTGTCAAAACCTAATCTGAATCTGTTTATTCAACAGAATGACTTTATGGCAGCCATAAGGCATAATAACAAGGTATAACTGGTTTCATAAATAGTATGTATGAAAATGACAATATCAAAATCTAATTTGTTAACCTCCCTGCTGGATTTGTTTCTTCTGGAGAAAGAACTTAGGGCAGGACAAATTCTGTCATTATGAACAACTCCCAGTTTGAAGCACTGCTTCAAAAGACTTTAGATTTCCTTCAAATGAGAACAACATCTATGTATATGCCAACAGGTATTTCTCAATAAACAAGCCTTGGTTTACATTTTTATAACTTGCATAATTATTGCTAATATTCATGAAAGCTAATGACACCAGATTTCTCTCCCAAGTGAAATGCAGAGTCTGGAATCTATAATTAGTGAAAGGACTACTAAATCTGAAGAAATCACTGAGACTATTATTCTGGAAACAGTAAGAATGCTGTAAATGCAGTGAAATGTAAATAAAACACACAGATGATGATTTTTCATAGGAAAACAGTAATTCCTACTCTAACATCTGTGATCACTGGGGTATCTTCTGGGCAAAAGCAGAATTGCTAAGATAATGTAGATGAGAAAACATTTATCTTAGACACCGATAAACATAACTTGTGCTAAGGCCTCATTTTGTACAGGAAACCAATTTGAGCCTCAGTGGAAGAACAACAAATGTTCTTCCATTTCATACATTTTATTCAGTACTGGTCCCATTTAGGTCATCAAGCATATGCCTAGCTCAAGATATTACCAGAACAAGAAGTGACAGGTACCCTCAAACTGCAGCCTTTTTTAGCCACTTAATCCTCTGCATACTTTTAAGATACCTTATTTCAAGGAACTAAACATTCCTTAAAATAAACACAACTCCCTCCACAGCAACACCCTTTATTAATTAATCAGACATTTGACATTCTCACTTCTGTGCAGCAGCTGGAACCACAGTTCCATCATATCCATCCACACTGCTCAACTGAAGAGCAAGATATTTGTATATTATCAGGCTCAAAAAATATTGCACAGGACCAAACTAGAATTGGGGAAAGGGAAAGAAGAAGAAACAGGATCCCTTTTCTTTTTGGTAGCCCAAATATAAAGGCCCTGTTGTACCCCTTACAAACTAAGCTCTCTACTATGCAATCAACATTCCTTTTACCCAAAGCAGAGCATCAGAAAGCAGCCTCACTGTATCCTCTAAACAGCCTGCTGGGGTACCTTCACATCTGCACCCTTGACAGATAAGGCCACTCCTCAAGAAAGGTCCTCATTAGGGAAGGTACAAATCACACAGAATCACAGAATGAACTAGATTGGAAAAGGCCTTTGANTTATTTCAAGGAACTAAACATCCCTTAAAATAAACACAACTCCCTCCACAGCAACACCCTTTATTAATTAATCAGACATTTGACATTCTCACTTCTGTGCAGCAGCTGGAACCACAGTTCCATCATATCCATCCACACTGCTCAACTGAAGAGCAAGATATTTGTATATTATCAGGCTCAAAAAATATTGCACAGGACCAAACTAGAATTGGGGAGAGGGAAAGAAGAAGAAACAGGATCCCTTTTCTTTTTGGTAGCCCAAATATAAAGGCCCTGTTGTACCCCTTACAAACTAAGCTCTCTACTATGCAATCAACATTCCTTTTACCCAAAGCAGAGCATCAGAAAGCAGCCTCACTGTATCCTCTAAACAGCCTGCTGGGGTACCTTCACATCTGCACCCTTGACAGATAAGGCCACTCCTCAAGAAAGGTCCTCATTAGGGAAGGTACAAATCACACAGAATCACAGAATGAACTAGATTGGAAAAGGCCTTTGAGATCATCGAGTCCAACCTATAATCTAAAACCTCCTTATCAACTAAACCATGGCACTGAGTGCCATGTCCAGTCTTTTTTTAAACACATCCAGGGACGGTGACTCTACCACGTCCCTGAGCAGACAATTCCAGTGCCCAATCACTCATTCAAGGAAGAATTTTTTTCTGATGTTCAACCTAAACTTCCCCTGGCACAGCTTAAGGTTAAATATCCTCATTTTTAGTACTTTGTAATCAAATAATCAAGATTTTTTAGTCTCCTTTCTACCTTTATTTTTTTCCACTGACATAATTCTCTGTTGTGTCTCTACCTGAAGAATTACCTCAATATTACTTTTGGTAGAATTGGTCTTCCTGTGAAACTCAAACCCTTCTAGCTCCTTCAGGTTTGAGACTTTAGAGCTGTCTCTTCCCTAGGTGGAAGAACTCTTTTTTTTCCACCTTACTCAGAAGACTGGATTCCTTCTTTAACAGGCTGAAATATTCACTCCTTCCCAACTTCTCCAATATCTCTTGCAGGTGCTTACATTTGGCCCCCTCTCCAGGACACCACTCAAGGCATTAGCAGGACATCACCACAATGAGCCTTCTGCTGTTGGCCATTATCCTCTGGAAGCTGCATCTGTGGAACTGACTGCTGCCTTCTGCTGACTGTCAGAGCATGCCAGATCCCCCACACGTTTGCTCAGCTTCACAAATCCAGTGCCATTCTCTGCCCGAACAACATTTTGGGACTGGCTGCACTCCAGCTGCACCTGTGGCTCCTGCACACGGGCAGGTGCAGGTACACACCTCTCCTAGGCAGCGTGCAGCTGCTGCTGCAGGTTTCTGCACACTTCTGCCATGTCTTTCCCTGATGAAGCAATTACTAGCCATTTTCTCATTTTACATGCACATGAGGCAGCTCAGTAACTGGGGCACTGCTACCTTGTGATGCAATTTCCTCCAGAAGTCTGATCTTTTAGTGTCTACATTTAGCATTTTTTATCACTTTCTTTGAAGCAGGGCTGTAGGTTTCTGCAGCTTACAATAGACTCACGTTCTGTAGCTTCTAAAACTTTTCTAACACCATCATTTGTGCATCTAAACAGATCCTTTTCTTCAGCTCAACGACAATTTTGCTTCTCAAATTCTGTTTCTCTTATGAAGTCACTCACATCCAACAGCTTGACTTTCTTTTGCATTTTAATAACCTCTGCCTGTAACTCTGCATGAGAATTTTGACTATGCTCTCCAACTCTTTTGACTACTTGGGGAACCATATGGATTTCTCCTCATGAAAAAAAAAAATTTCCTCCTGTTCTAGCACAGTGGTTTGTTCTCATTTTAGCCAAATTTGAATGGATTCTCTCCACACTTCTGTATACTTAGCACTTCCTGCCTGCCTTCAAGACCTGTTTTTTGATGCTGTTTCACCAATTTTTGTGCAAAAGATTTCTCTTAGACTTACAAACAGATTTCACAGAGTTGCAGGGTGATTGGGGTGGAACCTCTGGAAATTCTGAGCTCCCTGCTAAAGCAAGGACATGGATTTGCTTGCCCAGGACTGTGTTCAGATGACTCTTTTGATTATTTCCAAGGATGGAGACTCCAAAACCTCTTTGGGCTATCTAAGCCACCCGCCCTCACAGTAAAAAAACATTTTCTTATGTTCAGGGGGAACCTCCTGCAGCTTAGTTTGTGCCCTTTACCTCTGTCACTGGGAACCACTAAAAAAAGCCTGGCTCCATCTTCTTTGCAGCCTCCCTGCAGGTATTTACATACATCAGCAAGATTCCTCTGGACCTTCTCTTTAGGCTGAATAGTCCCAGCTCCCCATGTTTCCTCACAGGTGAGGTGCTCCAGTCCCTCGATCATCTTTGTGGCCCTTCACTGACCTGTCTTACTGGGGAACCCCCACCCCAGAGCATGATCCTTCCAGGTGTGGCCTCACCAGTGCTGTGCAGAGGGTAAGGACCACCTGCCTTAAACAGCTGGCAATACTTCTCCTGCTGCCACCAAGGACACTGTTTGCCCTCTTTGTGGTAAGGGCTACACTGCTTGCTCATGTTCAACATTCTGATTAGGGTAAACAAAGCTGTGGTTTATTCATTAGTAAAGTCATCTACATACATTTCATTTCCTTAAAATGAAAAAAAAAAAAAACAAACCAACCCAAAATAAATGCATAAGGATACTATTTCCCAGTATATGAATTTATCAAGTAATTCTAGAACTGGAATATCACTATTCTGATGAAAACCATAAAGCAGGACTTCTTTTTGAAAACATACAAGAATTTCCCCAGTTCAACTTCTTTTTCATTACTTCCCATAATATTTGTATTATACAAGTAGATTACTTCTCTTTAATGCAAAGAGGATACTGAGAACTCCCTCAGAAGTTGATGCATGTTCACAAAAGATTGCTATTAAAGTATTAAAGCAGAGATGCTAGTTGCCCAAGGATAAGTGCCTATAAAATATCTTTTGCCTGTCCTACTACATTCCAGCTACACTTGACAAGCAGTTACTTGGTACTCTACATTCCATTATTGTGAAATGTTTATAGTTTGTAACGGGTATCTTATCTCTTCAGACTATCTGTAATTTGATTAACTCCTCTCGAACTGCTTAAACCAAGGCAGTGTCCTTAATGATTATTATGGCTCAGAAATGCCATCATAAAACCTAACTTCTCCACTATTCAGACGCTCAATATGTATGTGTGCTATACAAGGCCTTCAGAAATTCATATTAAATTGTTTATTGAACACTTTACTCAGAAAGTGCTCATATTCCTAGCTTAGGTATGCACTGTCTAATAGGTGAGTCATCTCATCTATTCACTACATCAATAGGTCCTCATCATTAAACTTTTGTTAAAGAAAGTGCATTTATTTTCCTTGAACACACAAATTACCATGTGGAACAACTGCTTCTATACAGAGCAACAAAGAATCTTCACCCTAATTCAAAAAGCAAGAAATGCCCCTCAGGCATATAATTATCTTAAAATATTCATGATGTTATCTTTCAGCAATTTTTTAAATAAAAGCTTGGGGTAATTTCTGATATAGGTGAGCTTGATTCCACTTCAAACCTTTTTGAATAGAATTATCTAACAACAAAACTTTAGCTACATGTTATGTCATGATAAAATTTCAAACTGCATGGATGACCCACTTACAAATATAATTAATTTTGTTTAAAAGCTGACAGTACAGTTTTCACATCATATATTCCTTTTTCTTGCTAAGCTTTTGGGGTAATTATCTAAATGCTTATTACTACAAACCAGAGAAACAATAATTTAAGATTTTCCAAAGCTGATGACCTAACCTTTGCAGGAAACAAACTGCTGCATGACCTACAAGAGCAATTTCCAAGTAGCAGATCAATGCAGCATTACCAGCTCTCATTACTCAGCAACAATTGTGGCAATATTGGATGGTTTGCTTCAAAGCCACAACTGCATAAGAATAAACATTGGAGAGGATGGGATTCTGAGGCAATGAAGAAAAATGGACAGAAAGAAAAGGCTTTTCGCAAAAATATTTGTGAAAGTAGGAGCTGTGTGTGGCTGGGAAAAACCAGTACCACAAAGAAAAAGAAAGCAACTCACTGACAGTGGTCACAGTTCTTAGAGTGAACGAGCTATACAGAAGGTGGGCTGGTACACAAGTTTAGGCCACACCTTGGCATTTGCAAATTGACACAGGGTATAGAAATGGAAAACAGTAAGACTGCTATTTGTCATTTAAGGGAAAAGGATCAACCATTTCCAACTTATTGCTCTGTTTATTTTAACAATTCTCCTAAGAGGAGGTTATGAAAGGCACCTCTGCATGCCATGAAGCAAGTTTAAACTTCAGCAAAGGTTGAAAAGATTGGTAAAAGACTATCAAAAAGGTTTAAAATATATTTTGGCTCTTTTAATATTTGCTTTAAGAAATAAAAGTGCTCAAGCACCCAGACTAAGTGCAGAGCAGACAGTTCAAGAAGGTGCATTTAGGAGCCTACATGAAAGCCCAACGCGTCTGTCCTTTCTGAAAACAGGCAGTCAGAAAAGGCTGGCAGTACCAGTCACAGTGCAAATCAAACAGAGCCAGCACAGTCAGACACAGGACCTACTGTCCTACAAGCCACTTCCCACTAGTTCTGCCTCTCTCTGCAGCATTATTTTTCTGTAGCCATAATAGTTTAAGGACAGAGGAAGGGCATGGTTTGTAGACAGATTTAGCATTGTATCAGGTGGGAGAGATGTAAAAACCACACAAGCTTTCAGAAATACAAGTCCTTCTTTAGAACCCTGTATGCCCAAAAGCTTGTCTGTCTTTTCCAATTACACTAGCTTGCTTTAACAAAGAGACAGTATTTCTGCCAGCAAACATCCTGTCTTCTTTGTGCAGTGACAGAAAAACAGAGAATAGATCTGCAGTACCACTGCAGTTTACAACAGCGTATGTCTTGTACCACTGAGGCTTCTAAAGCCAAAAGGCATCACCATGGCATCATTCTACCTCAAGATTTTTTAATTATTCACCAGTAACAACTGTTCCAGCTGTGTCTGAAAGCAACATTTAATGCAAGGGATCCATACTGTAGAGAGTCACATGCTGATTCAATTTTTCTGTCCAAGAATCATAATAAAAATCACATTTAACATTCAAATGTCAGTTACATTAAAACAAAGTTTAAACAAACAAACCAACAAAAAAGTTTTCCTGTATTGTTTTTCTGTATTTTTACCCGTGACACTACAAACCAAATTTAACATTCAAATGTCAGTAACATTAAAACAAAGTTTAAACAAACAAACAAACAAAAAAGTTTTCCTGTATTGTTTTTCTGTATTTTTACCCGTGACACTACAAACCAAGAAACACTACTGAAAAGGCTTATTTGTTTGAGTTTTTTAAATTTATTTCCTAAACAAGCAATAGACTGTAGGAAAAAATCTGCTCTGCAAGATACGAACAACCTCAAAAAAATGAGAAAGGATAAAGAAAAGCTGTCTTTCTTTTTAAAATCAGGAAAAACCATTTTTAAGCTCCTTCTGCTCTAAACCAAAACAAAACCAAGAACTGTGCAGACTTCCATAACTAATGTAGTATGAAAAACAACTCGTATTGAATATTTTTTAAAGGACAGTGTTCCTCTGAAAAGCTGTAACTAATTCATTTGACAGTCCAGCTGAGATACATTTACATCCCTATCTACTAAAACCTGTGCTAAATGAAACAGGGTGGGTTTTTTTGCAGCTGTAGACATGTGCTTGGAACACTCAAATAATGACTAACGTAAATAAATCATTTCCTTTATCTTTACAGTAAAAAATGATATATATGCTCACTAATGTATTCAGCTTGTTACTTAATTCACTGCATCTAATTTGCATATACTTGTAATACTTTTTAATCCTTCAGTCTAGCAATTAGCATACTGATTCTTATTAAATATATCAGAGATGTCTTTTTAGTCAGTCAGAAGCAAATGTACACCTGCAAAACATTTTTTTAAGCACTAGCAATTTAAGAAACATTAAATGCCATAAAAATTGGTACCATCTTAACACACTAGACATAACAGAAACCATTAGAAGAAACAGTTACAACGGCACCATCCAACCAGTTAGATTTGCAGACACCTTACAAATATTTCACTGGAAAGAAAATCCTTATAAGAATAACTGAAGCCTCCTAAATTAAGTTTGGGCTTTTTTTCTAATTATTTCTCACAGAGTACCCTGAAAATCTCTCCCCAGAAAAGTCAAGACGGATCAGATGCTGAAAGCTGCTATCTCTGTAGCACTATAAAAAAGCACTCAGTCTGGCACACTTCAGAGCCTACTGGTCACACATTTTGTATCACAAATGCAATATTTTCAGCCCTTGCCACAGAATAAATAGGAATATGCTTATTTTAATTTTGTGATTCTCCTTAAGTAATTTCAAAACAGAAAAAGAGGTTGTTGCAAACTCTAACAACCAAACAAAGCAATTGTAGAAACACAAGTGTGGCTCACACTACGAGGCTTTTAATTCTCAATTATTGTTCAACATGATGAGTCATTCAAATCCAGAACTGTAATATGCATGTCAGTAATTCGGTCCTGGGGATTCCTCATTCTTGTTTGTTCTGATAGGCTACAGGCATGTTATTAGAGTCAAGAAAATAAACCAAAAATGTTTCAGTGAATCTCTTCAGCAATCATAAAAAGATTGCAAAAATACATCACAAGCATTCACCTTCTTGACTCACTTAAAAATAATCTCACATTCTTGCCAGACTCACAGTGCTGCCACATTACCTCTTCTAGATTTTCACTGTAAAACTGAAATACAATGCAGTGCTCTGCCCACAGGATATTGTTAATTACACCCCAAATGGAAAGCATTTAGCTTCTATATTGTCACTCTTCTGTTCATTTCAGCATTTTGTACTTAATAATTGAATGCACACTAATGTTGAAGTAGCATTGTATGACTCAAAAGCAATAAACTTCACTTGGCACCCTAGCTTTATCCCAGAGAAAAATATAGGTATAAGTCACAGTTTATAAATAAACTATAAAATAGGTATAAATCACGATTTCTGGGAACAAAACAACACAATATGCTTCTAGAACTGGTCAGTGAATCAAACAGGCTCTTATGAATTTTAAGTCAATCACAATCTAAGGGCCCAGTCTGTGCAACAAACATGGCTTATATCAGACACACATAGCAGGATGTGCTTGCAAAATCAGTATTTTCCATTATGAATCGTGGTACACAGTAGAGACAATGTTGTTGTTGGCTTTTTTTAACAGGAGAAGAAGAAAACAAAACATTTACTTTTTCTTATGCAAGTATTAGTAATAAGCACTGCTGTTCAACATTTTATTTCAAGAATCTTTCAGCAGACAGATTTAGAAGAAGAGGTGTTCTCTAAGGAAAAAATCTTGCTGTCCATTCAACTACATATCTTAAACATTTCTATCCAAATCAGTGGGATTCTCCTATAAAAGGATTAAATTCATTAAGCCTGGTGAAGAGCGTTTTGTAACACATCATCTTGTAAGAATCAACTTTTACTTACAATGATGGTCAAAAAAACATGGCAGTAGGAAAATCTGATAGCAGCCACAGACTTATCACAGAAAGCTAGTTCCACTAAAGTCACTTCTCCCTTCCTTCAGTCCTATCACACCACGTCAGTTTTGTTTTAGAGAGACATAAATTAGCAGTCTCTACTCTGGTCATTGACACAATTCCTGCTCTCAGGAGGATTACTTACAGGAACACAACCCTTTATTTATCACAAGCTTGACCCAAACAACAACAAAACAAAAAGATTCAAATAGAAAAGTTTCATTTCATTTGAGTCTCTCTCTCATGCCAATCACTGTTAGCTGAAAGGATGTGCAAACAGCACAGCTATATCCACACAGTAATGATGCAATGACCCAGAAAGAGACTCTAATGGCCCATGGAGTAAATAAACCAAAACTAGCCAAACCCAAAGGGCAGCATGCACATGAATATCTTCTCCACTCAAATGGGCATATACTGAAACCTAGTCTTGAATTTCCAAGTTCTGCAATAGGACTTCACACTCCTGTAAACAGCACTTCTTATATTGTTCCCAAAACATGTATTACACAAAAGAGAAACAAGTGCCCAGGTTCACAGAAAAGTTAGATAACAAAATATAGAGAAATGAAAAATGATTATTGTGTCACACGCTTAAAAAACAAAATGCAATTTGTAATGAAAATTAAACAGACAGCTAGCTGTCACTCAAACCAAAATGCTGGATTCAAATACCATTCTTCCCTTTGGGAAAATGTGGCTATAATTTTTTTGAATGAACCTGATACAAATATATACATGAATCTGTCTTTCATCTATACATACAGAAGTCTGTATGATTTACCATACACCTACACACCTCCATGCACACAGAGCATGTGGAAGCAATTATTTCAGACTAAGTATTTGTTGGCTGCTCCCTTTTTTCCTTACAAGAGGATTTTTACTAATGTTACACAAGAACCAAAACCACCCCCTTCTGAAACTTTGGTGCAGCTTGCGTTGGAAGGGCAACATACATTCCCAGAGTCAACCCAATAAATAGCGTAAGAGACAAGAAAAAACACATGGCATCTTTGGTGTATCTTTCATTTTCATTCCAGCACTCAAAATGTCATTGCACCCACCAACCCAACAGCAGATCTTTGATTTGAACAGATTCATCTCAAAGAGCACATCCAAACACATCCTAACTTAAAAGCAGAAATAAACAAGGCCCTCCCTGTTGTCTAAGACACTTGGTATGCTACGGGGCATCTCCTGCGCTTTCCATGAAGCATTATACAGAGAAAGAGATGGGTGCCAGGCAGATGATAAAACACAGCTGAAATATCAGTTTATACCAACAGATTTATGCCTTTTGGAAAACACAGATGGGAAAGTTTTTGTATTGCTCTACTCAGGACAATGCCTTGCACACTGAAGTTAAGGCATTTTACTGCAAGGCACCTCAGCATTTCTCTGAGAAGTCACACCTGGCCTTTTTTCTAACAAAATGAGGAGTTTCTTCAGATACAACAGCAATCTCCTGCCACAGGCCATTCCAGTTTGCAGCTTCTGAAAATCTGGCAGACTTCAATCAAGCTTTTCTCCCATTCCCCTGCCTTTCCATTAGTCTTCCAGGCCATACTTTACTGCTGTGTGAAAGCAGTCAACTATCACAGCTTTTAACTTCCATTAACACGCATTTATTGCAATTGCCTGGAAACTGGCAGGTGCTGGGGAATGAAGGAGAAAGTAAGCCAAACCAAAACAAGATACATTTCCAGAGAACCTCCCACCATCAGTCGTATATGCTTGAATTTACCAGAAAAATTCCCATTGACCCAAATCACATTTGGATTAGTCTTAAGCCGCCTTCATACCACTCTGTCAAATTCCAAGCAGAAATACTAGAAAGAAAAGAAAGAAAAGAAAGAAAAGAAAGAAAAGAAAGAAAAGAAAGAAAAGAAAGAAAAGAAAGAAAAGAAAGAAAAGAAAGAAAAGAAAGAAAAGAAAGAAAAGAAAGAAAGAAATGTAGCTATCATTTTCTTTAAAGTGTAACACACATTTTGCTTACCTCACTGTTGTGGCCCCTCAAATTGAAGTTGATTCTCTGAGGGGTGTTCCGGTCCCTCCTGCAATGGCTGGAAGTGAACGTGACGCCTACAACTCCTCTGCCATTGCCTGTTGCCAACCAGCCTTCCTCATAGTACCGCCTCCTGCACACCGGTTTCTCCTTCTCACTTTTGGGGACTCTGCCTTTCCAGGAGAGGCAGAGGATGTTGGAATCGCTGCAAAGAACAGGCCCATGTTCCACTGCTGCATACATGCTTTTTAAATATTTTATTTTTTGACATAAGAAAGTAATATGTCTAGTGCACAAAATTTAAATCAATTTTTTTTTTTTATTGGTAAGACTGACCTGGGATAGATCATTGAAAGGGAGGAGGATGGGGTCAGTGTTTATAAATATCCACCAAATGCATAGTGAAAAATTCCTCTATAAAAGATGATGGCAGTTGGCTAAGAAAAAGTAACACTTAAAAAAAAATTCAGGTTCATTTTTGTTTTGAGTCTGTAGAGTGGGGGTGCACTTATCCTTTGGAGAAACAGCTACTTCATAAGAGGCGCTCAAGAAATGGTTAAGTCATCTTTTTGCTCAACTTGATATAATCTTTATTCAGCCTGAGATTCCAGTTTAGCGTAATGCAATTCCAGAGACAAAGAGTTGCAAATGTGTAGGTTTCAAGTAACTTAAGGCTTTTTAGAATTTCCTCCAGTCAGATTTTCTTCAAAAGTTCAGTTGAAGAAATTTAAACACACGCACATACATATATATGTATATATATGACATTCCTCTTTTCCAAGCTGCCCTCTGGCATATCTTTTCCATCTGATGTATTTCTGCTGCTAAAGCTGAAAGAGATTGCATAAAGGGAAAAAAAGGCACACAAACCGTGTGAAACAACAGACCCGAACTTGTGCAGGCACTGGTGTGCCAGGCCAGTTGGGAAATCCCTCTTGGTACTGAACCGCTCGTTGGACTCAAAAGTTTTTGCAATCCAAAGCCAATCCAATTTTCATCGCAGCACTTTTTTTCCACCAGAGACCCAACACAGCCTGAACTGTTTATCACGCTATCTTGCCTGCTTTCCCACTTTTTGCTGCCACACACGAATGAAAAAAGAACCCTCTCTTCATTTATAGCAGAATCAAAAATGCTCTAAAGCTTTTAGCTTTCAAAGTAGATAAGTTTGCCTCAGGTGAACCATGAAGTTCTCTCTCCTGTGAAACGGGCTAAAATGTCAAGCTGGTTTTCCTTTACTTTTCCCTTTTTTTCTGCTACAAGGAATCACAGACTTTTCATTCTACCATAAAAAACAAATGCCAGAATTAAAGCACATCAAGTAAGCACTCTTTCAAAATCTTCTAAAATTCAAGGAAGGAAGAAATATAATCATCTAAAAAACAAAGAGAAGCAGCATTAAAAATCTGACTTCCTGGGTTCACTATTTCTCTAGGTATTTTTCTTGCTTGTTTGATCAGATCTTTCCTTCTTGATGCTTGTCTACAGCACAGATTCATAGTTCCAGACACAACATTTGCAGCTGTACAAGAAGGAAACATATGAAGTATTCCAATTGTTTTATTTGAATAACATTTATGAGCTCAATTAGCTAGTATTTATATCACACTAAGTGAAAAGAGGAAAAAGGAGAGGGAAAAAGGATATGCAAGTTTGATGACCTGGTTAACTCAAGAGGGACGATGAGGTTTGCTCAGTTCAATGCCCAGACTTGTCCCATAGTTCCTCAACTCATTTACTTCCCATCATCATTACTCAGCAGAAGGTCACGATTTATTTGTCCATTCACAATCTACTGAGCCCAAAGCAAAACGTGCTGAAGACCATACATTATTCCTCTGCTAGAACTAAATCAGTTTCCTCTGTCCTCTTGATTCTTCTGTTTCCCTCACAGCTATCGATTTCAATTGTGGAGGTATTTATTAGGCTTTTTCTGCACAGAGGGTGTTTTTTCTTTCTCTTCTTGCAGACTTTTTTCACCCGTGAAGACCATGTGAAAAGTTGAACATTACTGGCAGGTGTCTTTCCATGGATTACCGATTCCTGTGCTGCAAAGGAGCTCCATCTGCTTCTCAAATTAATTTTCATCAATTGCAAAGCTCTCAGGAATATGCCAGAGTAAGTCTACGTGATGACAAAAACATGTGTGTTTTCATGTACATGCAGTGCACACACCAATCTGGTACTCAGAGCTGCATCTGCGTTTTCAGTTTGGGTGTGGTAATCTTGTAAGATGCCCGCTACTCAAAACTTGAAATCCCTGGATTCTTCCAACTCTGCAAGGCAAAGCACACACACATAAAAAGAAAAAAGTGAATAAAATAAGTCACAAAACAAGTTAAAGATACTGGTACTACTGTTACAGTAAACAAAGTATTTTGATTAAGGATTTTATATGGACTCCTACACAGTGTATTATATATAGATAAAAGCATTATTCAGACACACGCATTTGATAGATTTGTATTTGATATACACACAAAGACGAACTACAAGATTTTCTTTTCCACTTCCAAAATTCCCAAAACTTTCCACAATGGAGATGTATAGCTAATGAAACGTATCTGAGAAGGATACTTTGGGGGAGAGAGGAGGGGGAAGAGCTTTGTGCTGCTCACAGTCTCTGGAGCAAAGTCTTAAAGATTTCACAACTTTGAAGTGAAGATGGGGAAGGAAGATGTTAGTGATAGAGCAGGCACAGAGTTAGACCCTGAGGCACACAAACAGAATCACAGAATGGCTGACCTGGAAGGGACCTCTGGACATCATCTGGTCCAACCACTGTGCTCAAGCAGGTAACAAGGATCACCTGGAGTCAGTTGCCCGGGACTGTATCCAGACAGCTTCTGAGTATCTCCAAGGATAAAACCCTATGAACTCTCTGGGCAACCTGTTCAGTCATCCTCACAGAAAAGTGTTTCCTGATGTTCAGAGGGAACCATCTGTGTTTCAGCTTGTGCTCACTGCCTCTGGTTCTGTCACTGGATACCACCATTAAGAGCCTGTCTCTCTCATTAAATTCCCTCCCATCAACTGTACACAGCAAGAAGATCTCCTTAAGCTTTTTCTTCTCCAGGCTGAAGTCTCAGCTGTCAGACTTTCCTCATAGAAAAGATGCTCCAAACCATGAAAATACAGTACTGAACTTATCAGTCTCAAAGAGACTGGGAAGATTCCTCCAGGGCTTAAACTACTGCTTTAAAGAGATCTAAAGTACTTCAAAATTAAAGCTTAAAAGTCTGAATCAATACAGATGAATCAGAAAACTACTCAAATCCTGCTTAAATCTCCATTTGAAAAAGGGGAGAAAAATTCCCCAAAGTCAGTTTTATACAAGAGAGTGTAAATAAAGCACAAGAGACCAAGCAAAAGGCCATTCAGGATATTCCAGAAGTTGTATCCGAAGTGCACACATATGCACCGTTACTACACTGTTACTGCTAAGGAGACCTCATTTAAATTCAGCTGCATTCAGTCACCAGAGCTGTAGAAATGGTCTTGTCTTTATTACATAAAGCACTATACTAACCTCATGTTTCCTGTAATTAACCACTTATTCTAGCATAGACGTAATAATTAATTTTGTTTTTAAAAAAAGAGAATAGATAAGAAAACAAATTTATAGACACAAAGGCAAAGCTGTAAAGTAGTTTACAACTCTACACAGTTGGCTGACGTATCAGGAACACTGTCCCCAAGATTTGGTGAGTAACTGCCAGACCTCTTCAGCACTACACCTCACTGAAGTTTTAAAAATAATGGCTGCTATTAATTTCTTTTTCATCATGGCAAGATGATGATATGAGAAATGTCACCTTTCCAAATTTCTGGTGCTTATCAATTACAGTACAGAGAAAGTTCATATATAGGAAAACACAGAAAAACTTTCAGAGTACAATGGTTTGTAGACAAACATCTGCATTTATCCCATAGGCAAACTTGATCTTCTGAAGGATCAGTGCCAGTGGGATGTTCCCACTGGAATCTTCCTATCAGACATCTGCATTCAAGAGTTGACAATTTGTATTAGCAGCACAAGTATTATGATGCAAGCCTTTACTAATTCTACAGAGGAACAAAAAAATGTTTACTGAGAAAACAAAGTCTCTGAAATATCAGAGCAGAGTGAGGTAAGCACTAAACAGAATTGTTTGAACTGCACAAGAATCATGAGTTTACAAGTGGATTTTAAAAGCAGGTAACTATAGATACAGTGGCTTTGCATAAAATCTGTATGCAATTTCTGTCCTTATTAATTGCATATAAGATTAACAAGGTTGAGAAAAGGACTCATCTGCATCTTGGTCAATAACCTTCTCTCACCTTAGTCCCATTTCCCATCACTTTCAAGATCAGACAGACCAAAGGCTTCTTCTCTCAAAAACATCCTACACTGCATTAGAAATGCTGGATGGGGAGAGATGAAAATCTAAAATAACTACAAAAGTAATAAAATCAGCCATTACTCAAATGCATTATTCAAATACTTTCTCAATACAATACAACCTATGAGAATATTTTACCTTTAAATCACTGAGGATCGACACTACCTTTATGTTATATTCAGAGACAAGAAAAAAAAAAGACTTTTAAGACTGTAGTATCAAACACTCAAAACACAGGTTAAGACTACATATATATTAACTCTTTCCATTCCCTTCTTCTTCATTTCCATGCACTCTATATTTCCTAAGAAATAATCTAACTAAAAGATTCAAGTGCTAGTCTTCCCTCTAGAAAATCAGTAATTTAGACACTCCCCTTCTGCCACAATTACAGCAGTCTCACAGTCCTGCTGACTTTCATATTTGAAACCAAGCTTTTTGTCTTGCCTTTCCCCACCTCAGAACACCAGGGTAATGGCTTCCACTCTGTTGTGAAGTGTGTAATAGCAAAGGATAAAAAGCATGATAAAAGAGCTGGGTGTTACCTGCACAATCCTACCACTAGTCCAAAGTCAGTTTGGGCTCACCATACAAAGAGAGCTTGGCCTTCCAGATGGAACTCATTCAAACTAAATTTTTAACTGAAGATTTTTTATAATCAAACTTTATGCACCTTTCCTTCCACAGCAGTGCAAGGACTAATCTTAGAAGTGCACCACCGTCTGATTTAGCTGGTAAATTGTTTCTGATACAACTAGGACAATAAATATCAACAAATTGCCTACTTTCACTCTCACTTAAAAGGCAGTTGAAAATATCTTTTCTCTGGATTTTCCCTTTAACAAAGGGAGATGCTGCTTGAACTCATCCTCTAATACCATTGAGTCTAAGCCCAGTAATATAAAACATTTAAG
>WEZZ01007067.1:17546-43611 GCA_013400585.1 Chloropsis cyanopogon | reverse complement strand
TTGCTTAAAAAAAAAAAAAGATGAGTGGGGAAAAGGAAGTAACAGTCAGACACCTTTTAATATCAAGTCTGTGTCATCCTGCAGGCACAAGTTGCTGTTTTTTAAGATTTACTGTGGTGCAATCTCATCATTTACAAAAATTTACAAATGGGGATCAAGGCTCTGAATATTTTATCAACCTATTTCTGACAAATGTGGTACTTAGTGAAGTGTTTTCTCATGTTGACTGCACTGATGAATGTAGAAACCAGCGAAAATTATTATAATGGTCCACTTTTTTTTTTTAAATATATAAACAAGAAGATAAATGTGGATTTACATGATTCAGTTAAAAATTAAAAACATTCCACTGCACATACTTGATACTAATTCCTCTACTTCATCTGCAGTTTATGTAATATGTTACCCCTTCCAATTAGGAATTGTAGTTTTCCTGACAGACTTTTCATACTGGCTTTCACATCTGTCATGGCTTAGGAATGGTACTCCCCAATTTATTGCTCCCACCTAGCACTAAAGAGAGTCTCCAAATCATGGGCTCTCCCCTTCCCCTGTAGGTGGCTGGAGAGAAGAATTGGAGGCACAAAAGGTAAAAATCATGGGTTGAGACGAGAGTAATTTGCTGGAAACAGTGATGAGATGAGAAAACCATGAGCAACAACAATATTAATAACAAATTGTACAAGATAGGCAAAAAATTCACAGGTGATTGCTCTGAACCAGCATTACCCCACCAGAAGGAGCCCCTTCACCCTACTCCCAGCAAAGTTGTTTTTTGGTACAGAACAACCTTTCTGTCCCGGGCATAGCCCATCCAGGCTACTACAAAAACTAACCTGGTCCTACCTGGAACCAAAACAACATCTCAACATTCAAATGCTTACCATTCCTGCTTTCTCAGAGCTGCAGTGAGAAAACATCTACTGCCCAAGAAACAACCAGCAATCTTCACTATTTCCTGCCATTCTGTTTGGACTTTTTTTTTGTTTAAAGGCATAGGAAGGCCGAGTGAATTGCTGTTCCTAAATATTTTGTTAGTTCGAAGTTGACAAACACATCCAAGCAGATTACTACATATTTACTCAATCCCTTATATAGTAACATTTCACATTTTCATTTTTCCAGCAGTATTCATCTCTTTTGCTATTCAGCAGCAAAATAAATAAATCTCTTTAGAATGATAATCCACAAGGAGTTTGGTATGTGAAAATGTGACAAAGTGTCACTGCAGTTAAAGAAAACGTATCTGCAAATGTCTGTGATGTGTAGAGATTTGGATTAACTTCATAGTGGTTCATGTCCTTTCTCTGAACTTTATAACAAATGCTAGTTTCTGGACTTGAACATAAATATATTTAAGCTCATCTTCAAAATTACTAAATTCAGTAATTTTACCTTCTTTAAATTTACCTTACCAAAAATAATTATTTGCAATAGTCTTGAATATGATTTTTTTTTGTTGTTTGCTTTAATTTCTTTTTCATTTAAGTAGAAATCCATGATTGATTGCTGAAGTTTCTATATAACTGGAGTTAGGGAAGATATCATATAATCTTGCAACCAGTTACACCAAGCTTATTTCCCCATGGTACCTCAGCATAATACCTCATTGTGAAATAGGAAGATTAAATGTAGAGCAGGAAGGGGGAGGGATTTTTTTAATTGTCTCTAAAATAGACAGAAGGACCATCAGTGCTGAGAATGACAATTCTTTGAAAGAAATATGAATTTAATTATGAATATAATTATCTGACTTGCTCCAGAAGAATAAAACTAAAAGCAAAATTTAATTTAACCAAGACAGGCAGTCTTTTAACCATGAAGATACACAAATACTTTGAATCACTTCTCCAATTTTGGAAATTATATGAGTCATGCATAGCAACTGAATATTTTCTTCTTTTTCTCCTTACCTTGCAAAAACATAGAGATTTAGAAGACTACGTAAAGCATTGTGCTTTTTTCCAGATGTGATCAGATTAGTTATTTCTCTAAACTGTTCTTCTGGCATATTGGAGTGATACAGATTTTGGTTGTGAGGAAAGGAGAAACGTGAAAGCCACTTTCTCACTCTATTTCCCCATCCTAAGTAGCATTTAACTTAAAGCATTAAAGGCTTTCTCCTCTCTGTTTCTCTGGGAGTTTCCTATTGATTTCATAGAAGTGAAATTAAAGTTACTAACATAGGTGCCTTCAGTGTGCTTCAGTAATACATTTTGTCAGTTTTATTTACTCCTGGATCTTGTATTGTCACTTTAAATCCGAGTAATCTGTATCACAAGTGACATAAAACATTGCTATATGAAGTCTGCCATTTTGAATTTATCATATAAGCTGGTAATTCAGCTGGAACTGCTGAAGGGATATAAAGCACATTTTGTGACCTTTGCTTCTCACCTTGGCCACTGCCCTGCATGACAGCTGCACATCCCAATAGCCTGTCCAGCTAAAGCAATTTCTCTTCTGTTGGGAGAAACTAAAATGCCACAAGGAGCCTTCCTCTGGAGATATGCAGGGCTGCTACTGGATGTCTGTCTTGTTCAGACAAAGATGGAATGGCCACAGCTGTCCTGTTTTGTCTCCATACAGATATTTTTACATTTTTCCCTAACAGAAATCTACCCCATCAAAACATAACCTTCAAGTAGTGTCACACACAACAGATAGATAAAGTGAATTTTAATTTTTAACCTGAATACGTCATAGTACTTTACAAAATTTGATGAGTACTTAAGGGGAAGATACCTGAAAAGAAATATCTGTTTGTTTGGATGAGAAGTTCCTATCTTTGCTTATTTTTGTGTATCCTACAGAAAGTAAAAAGATAAATGTATTGTAGTTGTAGACATGCAGGATTCAGTGATGCAATAGGATAGTCTAGGACAACTTTACAAGCCAGTACTACAAAACTCAGAAAAATACCTGAACATACATATGTTTTTGCAGCTCTAAATTTTGGTACCTTATATTTTTTAAACTTATGTGTATATATTAAACATCTTCTCAACATAAAATAAAAGTTTATAAATATAGCTTTTAGAAATAAGGGTCTTAATTCCCTTGGAAAAGTATATCTTTCTTGTGGTTTGGTTATTAGTGTCTTTCAGAGAAAGTAAGCAACAGATAATACAATATCAATTCACTTTGGCTTTGTCCTGAAGGTTTCAGAGGCAGGAAAGTAAACTGTACTCAAAGTGACAATGAGGATTTTAATTTCTTTGAATAGTGATCAGTGATCAGATTTCTTTGATAAGTGTCAGGAAACATATCCTATTCTGAACTATGAAGGAAAAGGTTGAAATACAGAGATACAGGCTTTAGGCTAGAAAGCAAAAGACAAGGAAGTAGATGGAGACAGAGTCTCTGGAGGGGAGACACGAAAGCTCAATTTCACTCCCTCCTGTTCCCCCCTCAAATTTATGCACTTGGCTATGCATTGAAGTGAAGACTCATTTCCACAAGGGATTGAGAGATGTTCCCATCTGCACTGGTTCTTAATCTGAATGTAGCATTTTTAGTTTGTTATTTGAAAGGAATGGACACTATTTCATTAATTTTCATTTACAGATCAAATACAAAATTGGAACATTCCCACTGGTTCAGAGTATTCAGTCTGTGTTTAAGATGATGTTTCACACTAGATGAATTTAGTCTTGCTGAGAAACAAATTAAAATATTCCATTAAAGGACTGATATATACACTGCAGAGATAGAACAAGAACAGTGAAGTAAAATAATACATTAGAAACCAGAAGAAATCTATCCTTAGAATAATGAGTAGGTCTTGCATCTTAGGTCCATACTGTGTTCTCTTTTATTTCAGTAACATTTTATTTGTATTAAGTTACTATTCATTATGTTGCCCAAAGCTAACAGAAACCATATTTCATTGGTAGTACACAGTGAGGAAAAGAGTCCCTGCTATAATCTCCAGCAAGAGAAAGTACAAAGGGGAATCAGAAAAGTGTACTCCAAGATATAGATTAAAAAAAAAAAGAGAGACTTCTTCATTGTTCTATTTCCTTATCTCCTCTTGTCCCCTTTCCCTTAAGCTTTTTATTCTGTTTGGACTTTTTTTTTTTGTTTTATGAATACAGAGAAAGTCTGAAGTGAAAAAAACCCATGCCATTTCAAAGCATTTGTTGACTTAAGTACTTAGAAGTCACCAAGACTTCTGTGGCACAGATAAATACTCATTGCTGAGGCACTGTTTAGGGATGCATTTTATTCAGAAGGCTCAGTCAGAGCCTGCTCCTCTGAAAATGTAGATATTAGCGTAAAATGCATTTACAAGAGAAAATTATGTATTCCAAACCAAGAGACTGCTACAATTTTAACAGAATTGATGAGAATCACCTGTTACTTTACAGTTGGGTTTCTCTTGCTTTTTGCTTAAAAGAAAATCCTTCTTAAAGAAGAAGCAGAGAAAAAAAACCTTAGTACATTTTGAAAATATATTCAAGAGTAAAGCTTGGAAAAATACATTAGCTATTCCAGCTACCTAATAGCCTGAAATCTGCTCTACAATCTACAAACACACTACACTATCATTTTGAGGTCTTTACTGTTTTTCACTGAGATCTGTGGGAATTTTACTAAACACTTTTAAAAGTCTAACACTGCAACAGTGTTTTAAAAATGCTTGCATAAAAAGGTTTTGGGTTTTTTTATTGCATTAATATTTTTTTGTTGAGGATGGTATGAAAGTCCAGGTATTTTATGGTAACCTGGCAGATTTTTGGCTCCCCATACTGGGGATCCAAATACTGTACTGGGGCTGGTGTGATCCAATGGCCCTTTATGACACTACAATGAAAGACAATGGAAATACATTTCTAAGAGATTATTTATTAGATTTGTGAATGTTTATTACATTTTGTGTGGTGCTGGGCTGTTTGTTTACGTTTATTTGTGTTTAATATCTGTGATGACAATGTCAGAAATACTGTGATAGAGGTCCGGTTCAAGTGGGAATGCCCAGGTACCTCCCCTGGGGGAGGGACTTTCACGTAGAATGATGTAATGATGTGGATCACAGGATGCTTCAGGAATCTTTGATGGTTTAAGATTTTACAGCTGCCTCTCATGCAAGTACAGTTGAGTCAATTATGGCCCGTGAGAAGGGGTGAATAGGCTATGGTGAATGTCACAGTATTTTTCCAGAGAGGAGTTTTCACAGCTGAGACATTTGTGCGAGGACTTAGGCATGATAAAAAAAGCATTACCCCACCTCCCAGGATCTGCCTCAACCTTATTATCTCGTGCCTCCTTATCTTGTTCAGCACCAAGCTGTAGCCTGAGGCGGTGGCTATGCACCTGAGAGCAGAGCACATCATCAGCTTGCACCTTGATTGTTTGAGCCATCAGCATTCCAGTCTCTCACAGGTCTCTCAACAGTCCTCCCTACACTTCCGTAGCTTCCCCTGGGATCAAAATTGGCATCACTACAATAGTAATGAAAGGAGGTGAAGAGTTGACTATTGTTTATCACTAACAGAAAGGCTTAGTTTTATATTAATCTCTTGCCCCTAGAACAAGGAGCATGATGGCAAGAACTTGTGATTTGTGTGGCTCTGAATTGCTCTGTTTGCCTTGTTGACCTTTTCCAATTGAGGTTTTATGGAACTCAGCTGTTTGCCCTGTAAAGACTTGCAGAGATCTATCAGCTTTATGTATTACTCTATTTTTTTGGATAATTGTGTGACCCAGTCAAAGAAAATACTATTGCAGAAACAAAGGCTTTAATAATCATAATGTTAAGGAGGTTTTGAAACACAGTAACAAACATTCTAAACTTAAAGTTTTGAATATTTTGCTTTCACTTCATTTTAACATCTACATTGCCATGGTACTACGGGTTGGCTTGAAAACAAGAATTCCATTTCCAAAAAGAAAATTATTGCATTAAAAAGTTTGGAGTTGTGCTACATGCAAAAGGCACTTTGCAAAACAATATCGTGGACTGTTAGTAACAAAAAAGTTTCATTTACTGACTGAATCTATGCAGCTTCTTTAATCCCAGTTTTGCAGCTTCTCTACTTTCTCAAAGTGCTTCTATCCCAGGTGCTTCAGACCAGCCTGCTGAGAAACTAAATCTGGTAGGTGGGCTCCGAAAGCAAGAGAGACACTGACACAGAAACTGCGGTGCCCGCACTGAGCTGCAGGTGCAAACTCCTGCATTTGCAGGGGCCTTGTTCTGGCCGTGTGACATAGCTCAAACCATGACCATACAGAGGGCAGCTGCCCCTGATTCAGCATCACTCCCGTGAAGCCTCAATGACAGCCCAACATTT
Source organism: Chloropsis cyanopogon (assembly GCA_013400585.1). Taxonomy (NCBI): domain Eukaryota; kingdom Metazoa; phylum Chordata; class Aves; order Passeriformes; family Irenidae; genus Chloropsis; species Chloropsis cyanopogon. The sequence continues at coordinate 37,318 of WEZZ01007067.1, read as the reverse complement.
ACCTAGCTGATGTGAAATGCACCTTACCTCTGAATCAGAAAGATTTTCCTTGACTTTTAGGTTCCTTTCTACCCTAGGTGTGGATATTAATGGATAAACTGCTCTCCAGTCAAAGTACTAGTTCTCTCTGGGAAACTTCTATGAAAATAGAAAAGAGAAATGATATTTCATGATGAAGTCATGCAAATATTTGGCTTCTGTTACCAAACACTGACCTGAATAATAAAAAAAAAATTGAGACTTTTTTTTTATTTCTATATTTTAAAATTTTCTTAAAGCATGAAAAACAAGGCTGTGCCTGTGCATTATTTTTGACAAATAATTTTTTGAAAAGAAGCTTTTATATTATATGTAATAATTGCAAAATTTTTTCATTTTTCTTGATTTGTATTCCTTTGGTTTGGGGTAAAAAAGAAATATTTTTTTAAAAATGAAATAAAAACTTAAAGATTATACTTTCACTAGGGGGCAGAAAATGCCCAAGCTTTTCCTCTACAGAATCATATTTGAGTTTATTTGACATAAAGTTTCTAAAACAGCTGTACTCTGAGCTGTCTAACCTCTGAATCATCATACACTAAGCAAATCAATAATATTCTATGGTAGTCACTCTTCAAGGAGAGAACACTGTGATGGAAATGCCTTCACTTAGACAGTCATGCACTGAAGCTGTACACCAGTGAGTAATAATGCTTTCCAAGGAAGTCACCATGGAAAACTAAATCATTTCTCTTCTGTTCTACCAGGAGTGAGACAAAAAAGGGGGAGAGAGAAGAAGAAATACGAAAATTCAAACCTTCACCTTCAAAAATGACTTTAAAATGTCATTATTTGCATTTTAATATTTGTGACCAAATCTTCAAACTTATTTGCATTTATAGATAAATAGTTTTGGTGCAGTTCTACACTTCATGAACACTATTGGCAAAATTTACATACACTTTTATTATTTCTGAAATAGCTGTTTCCATTAAAACCTTTCACAAAGTTTATACTAGCTAACATATTTATAACCCTCTGTATCAATCACAAAAAGTATTGATATTTACATACTACTTTCACTGCATGAGAAAATGAAATATTCTGTATATGAAGATAAGATTATACTATAATGAAATACACAAAACCAAGGTGCTGCATACTGAATTTTCTTTTCTGGCTAATGGCATCTTTTATAGTTTTACTGAAGACTTTTCCTGTACAGCTTTAATTTTTAAGCCTGGAAAAGACAGAAAAATAAATCATACAGTGTTTCGATTTTCAACTGCAATGGTAAGTCAGCTGAGAACTTGCAAAACCAGCAACCTTTAATAAGTTCACCTATGTCTTGTGGAATCAGAATACCCCACTGCAAGATGACCTTCACTTTAGAATCATTGTGGGTTTTCTGTGACATTTTTTGAAATACATTGATCTGTTTGAAAAATTAATGAGGCACACATATTTATTTCTTGGTTCAGAACTTCAAAAGGTATTTGAAAAGGCCCTAAATACTTGTAAATGCATCGGTAAAAATAGTGCCCACATCCCAGGCTAGAGAGCTGAAGGGAAAACTATTGTTTTGACAACAAAATTTTAAATTGGTCCTTGGGACTGTTCTTGAGGAAATAAGCAAATCCCATCCACTAGCACTATTCCCCACACAAACCTTAAAATAGGCATTTGTTTAGCCTTGCAGAGAGCTTCACAGGGAGGAAGCAAATTAGAATTTTGCTCAACTTGGCATGTCTGTCAGTCTTCAACAGCAAATTAACTGCTTCATAAATAAATTAAAGAATCCATGGAATTTCCAACAAGTGAGAATACAATTGAATTCAAATTTTTTTGCAGTTATTCTTTTATGTGAGTCACAGATTCCTGAGAATAAGGCCTAGTAGTAGATGTAGCAGATGTTGAGTGAAGCCCCCAAAATGAGAAATGCCACATTAATCTTTCTGACTTTAAAAGCATGAGATGCAAATTGTTTCACGTAACTTGTGTCTCCAAGATTTACATGTCTGTATTTAGCTTAGTCAACATAGCTCCCTTTTGAGGCAACAGAGCTATGCTGATTTGCAAGTGACAAGTATACTATTATCTTTGATCAATTTTGGTATTCAAGTTAACTATAGGATTTGCATATGAATTTCTATATGAAGTAGGATAAGCTATAGCTTATGTAAACACCAAACACTGAACAGTTCCAAGTTGTAGTCTAAGTCACTCTACCTGGAGAAGAGCAAAGAACAATTACTCTCTGTGCCTTCAGGGAGAGATTCATTTGGTACAACCTGCAGTATGCAACTAAGATTAGATGAGCTGTCGTCAGGAAGTGTCTATTTCTCTCTGTAAAAGGTAATTTGGTTTGGTTTTGACTATCTAACTTTAAAGTTATGTGAAATTCATATCACCTACTGATTCTGTAGTTACTTGTGTGAAAAAGCAGTGGTGCAATGACAGTAATGTCTTGAAGGTCCTTCTAAATGTAGCTTTGTCAACAATCCTTTTGAATCCAGACACATATTTAATTAAGAAAGCAAACTTTCTTAATTAATTAATTAATTAATTAAGTAAAAATTTCTCATCTGGTCCTGTCTAAACTATGCAGAAAATCAACAACAGCACTTGCTTTTTGGAACACACAAACTAAGCACTGTTGCTATTTTTTTTTTCTGTTTTTCCTTCTGTGCTTTGTTTGATGAGACCAATAGTCATTGCTATATTTCCCATGATCTGAATAAATATTTTACGTCTGTTTTCATAGATTTCTGTAACACACCTTCTATTAACTGCCTGTTTTCAGCCAATCTCACCAGTATTCCTCCATTTTATTTCACTTTGATATAATGTCAAGCTGCTGCCATTGCGTTATTCAACATGAGACTTTGCACTGGGTCTTGCTTTGAGAGAATAAATTTTATTCATAAGCAGCCCTATGAGTCTGCAGTTTAGATTTGTGACTATATCAGTGTCGATAAGAGATCAGTCTTTTAGTTATCTCTGAACACTGCACAACGTGAAAGACTTTGTTGTTCCTAACTCTACTCACCAACAAGGAGGCCAGGGGTGGGCAAGTCAGCCAAAGCAGATGACCCAAGGGATATTCTATACTGTATGCTGTCACGCTCAGCAATAAAAACCCCCTGGAGGGGCTGGCCAGGAGCATTTCCCAGCCAAGCTTTACTCCAAGACTGGCCTAGAAATGGTCTGTTTATAGAAGCTGGTGACAGACTGATTCTGTTCCACCTGTTTGGTTTTTTTTGTTTGGTTTTTTTTGTTTTGTTTTGTTTTGGTTTGTTTGTTTGTTTGTTTGTTTGTTTTCCTTTCCCTCCATTTATTAAACTGAATTTATCTTGACCTACAAGAGATTTTTTGCTTACATTGTTCCCATTCTGTCCAGCACCCTATTAAGAGAAATGTGACTAAGTGAGCAGCTGGTGGGCACTTAATTGCTAGCTAGGGTCAAACCATTTCTAGATAATAAGAAAAAAAATCAGTATGTGTAAATATTGGCTGAAAGAAATTTGCATCTCCCTCTCCTCATCTCTTTCTCTCTCTCTCTCGCTCTCTCTCTTTCTTCCTTTCTGTCCAAACCTTCCCCCAAAATGTTCCCACTTTTAGTTATTGTCCTGCAGAAAATTATTCAAGAGTTTATCAACTTTTATCAACAGCAAATAAACAAAATAACAAAGCTTCACATAAAGTTTATGGATAGAAACAGTTGCCTTGTTAATTTTAGTGTTATAGTTTCAACACAGCATAAAAGTCTACTTCAAAACATTCAGAGCTTGTATGTTTCACTCTATTCAGCAGCAATTTAACCAATTTAGAGATAATAACAGTAAGAAAATAATATGCTGCCTCTTTTCTGGTTGCTATCAAGTCCTCAACATTTTTACTAGAAAAAAAGGTCTAACTAGCTCCTCAAAGTGAATTTGTTTACTTCACTCTTTAAGTTAGCATCTTCCTCTTTAAATAATTATGATAAATATACATTACAAGAAGCACTGCTACATAATTTCAAACTAGAATATGATAGTGTGTGGTAAAAAAGTGATCTCTATTGTGCATTTTTTCTGTGCACATTTCTATAACAGTATAGCTCAATCATATGTAATAGCATGCATGTATATTTGGGCAGGAGTGTGGAAAGCCAAGGTCAAATAAACAAACTGCCACATCGGAGCCTGTGTTTGAGGTGAATTTTCCTCTCATGTACAACCTCACAAATTCCAGAAGGCTTTAAACTCATTATGTTATGGAGAGTTTGAATAAAAGTGATGACCTATCTCTTCAGAAAAACTGAATGTGACAGGGAGGTATAAAACGTATATAAAAAATAATAATAACAATTAAAAGAAATGATAGTAATAGTAATAAAAACATCATAATCATCATCTAGAGGAATTTAACTGTTAAAAAGTTTAATTTGCGTTTTAAATTTAATACTATAATTACAATTTAGCAATTTAACATTTTTTAATGTAATTGCACAGTAAAAGTTTGGGTTAAATTTAGCTTTTGACAGGTCATATTTCAACGTATGATTACAGCTCTAAAGAGATAGGTTTAGCTCATTTATAACAAATTAGAGTGAGATTTTTGCTGTAGCAATATATTCAGGCATGTTGTAACAAAAGTCTCAAAAATCTGTTGTTTTCACGTGGCATGAGCTGAGGTGTATTGAAGATGAGCACTCTGGCTTGGCTTCAATAATTTTCTTTTTTTTTTAAATTACCACAATTTCAATGAAGCGAGATTCTCTGTGCTAATCTTTAGCTGGTTACCATTCTTATCTCTTGTCAGAGATCTCTTGTGTTCTCTCAGCAAGTATCTAAAATCTGGTTTATCCATTTTCTAAGGTCTCTTCTCCTTCAGTCTATGCATTTATCCAACCAATTTAGAACCATGCAAACCCAAATGCCCTTAGGTAAAACTTTTAGAGATGGCAACTATACATACTCTTTTATCAGCTCCTATTTCATTCTAAATCTGATGTTAAAAACTGTACTTTCACAGAAGGTTGAGAATATTGTGCAGTTAAAGATGAGATGACCTAAATTAATTTATGTTTTTCTTCTCTCTAGAATAGTCACAGCATCTCCTGAAAATAAAGAGGAAAATGGTCAGAAGTTTATGCGTTTAGACTAAGTTAATCAGTGCCTAAATATCTACTTATAAAGCAGGTTAAAACAAGACTAGTTCAGCAATTAAGATTGAAAATTCAACAGAGATTATCTAATTATCAACTGAAATTATCTTCCCACTGAATAGACAGAAAGCCCTAAGAAAATTCAGTATCTGTGCTAGTAAAACTCTAATATCTTCAATTTTAGTGAAAGCAACTCTAAACTCAGATAATGAGCTAAATAAATCTCAAATTTTTAACAACTGGAGCAGAGAAATAATAGGATTAGCATTAAAGCCTTTATAGGCAACATACTGAGCAATTTTATACTTCATTTCACTTATTACTCTGCCTTCTATAATTTTCTTTATTCTTTTGCCCTAAAAAGCACCATACCTGAGACACAGAACAGGTCTGGTATTTACACCAGAAAATGTCATTTTTTTATAGAGGACTCTCATGTTTATCCTCCACTGTCACCAGTTCATTGAGAAGATTTGAGAGGCAAATGACCTTGTTTTGTTTGTATGTGTGTTCATTCAGTTGCATGCATTTTTTTTTTTTCTTCAGTATGAATAAAACCCACTGACTGCATTTGAGAATGAAGTCATCAGGTCTTTGAAAACCCTTGCAATGCACTTCTCAGTAGTGGATGGTATTACAAATACATCAAGTATAATGCTCTATGTTCAATTAACAGATCAAACACTACTCAAAATAGCAACCTAAGTCTCTCAAGAGATAATCAGAGCATTGCTCCTTGAGTCAACAGATTTTTTTTTTATCCAGAAGGGTAATTCTTCTCTGTGCAGATGATGAAGGTAAGAGCCTCTGCAGGGAGTCAAAAAGCTGCCAGAAACCTCAACAAATATGAAGAACTGCTAAGATATGAAGAGATGCTGTTTTGGCATCCTTTCGTAAAGATAACCTTTTTATGCAGATAGAAAAGTGTACACATTGAAAAAACTTAATCTGAAAACCTATTTTTCTTCCTTGCACAGAACAAAGAACTATTGGTTATTTTTATTACATATCCTACTTAAAACACAACTTGAAAAATATTCAGACAATGCAATGGTAAGATATATGAACTTTCTGTTTCTAGGAAATGAAAATGTCTTGAATACTTTCTTGAACATTTCTAAATTTTTAGACAATGTCTTTTTCTCTGTGTTTATACAATAAACTTTTGATCATTTATTTTACATCAGGAGGTGCTGGAATTTTATGAAAACACAAAGAAAGACGCTTAGACTTTGTAAAGTCGCACTTCAAATGGTATTTCTTAGAGCTAGCATTATAAAGGAAGAGACAATAATGTGGACACTTATCTCTTTCAGCGGTGAGAACCTTAAGAAATGCTTCATTGAACATCTCCAATCCACAGGCAGCACACCATGAAGACCCAATTTGTGGAAAGGGTTATTTTCTTTTGGTTCTTCAAGCTGTCACAGAATTTTCTTCCAAGAAAACAACACTATTCCTCATTTCTATCAAATAAAAAGGATGTTTGCATAAGACCTCCTTGCCGCACTACTAGGTAAAGGCAAGGCCACAGAGGTAACATAGCTGTGCTGCCTGCAGCTCCCCTGTTACTGGCCAATTTTTTTCTGCAGACAAGGGATTTGCTCAGCACAGCAAGGTCCTGAAGGCCAGGCTGTACATCCAGCTCAGCACAGCAAAGGACAGCACATGCCTGGGCCTGTTTTATGGGTCACGAACCCTTTGATCACTTCAACATCTCCCTCAAACACAAGTTTTACCTCAGTCTAATGGAAGAAATTCTGGGTGATCTTTGTTTTATTTTGCCTTGGAGAAAATTACACTTTTAGAAAAGAATGGTTTTTTTTCACTCAGCCAACAGTGTGTCCAAATCTCATTACTTGATAGTGTGGGTTAAAATAAAAGGCATCTCATCTAATCCTATTAATCAAAAAGCTGAAAGTTGTGTCCTTGTCTTACCTCTAGGGACAGTCACCCCCACAGTATCCTCAAAAAAGGGATAGTCACCCCCACAGTATCCTCAGATGGCTTATATACAGTAAGTAACCTTTGGAATCTTCTTAATTCTCATTAATTTACAGGGGCCATTAAAATAATTTAGATGATGCATTGAACTTTTAATTAGTTGAAGTTAGATGAGATGAATACCAACACAATTCTGTAGACTGGTTACTACACATGGATTTTTGTGTTTCATTTATTCAAAAATGTAAAGAGTCTTTCTTTATCCTGACTGTAATAAGACTTAAAGAATTGAAATATTCAGAGTACAACAGTGGAGTCGAATAATTTAATGTGGCTGCTGAATGGTTTTCACATGCCATCACCTTTGCATAATTCTGAGTGTTGAAGTTAGCTGGCACAAGAAGTTATTTATCCTGAGGTTTTAGTATCCTTTGAATGAAAAAAATCTACTTTTTCCAGGGGGAGACTGGAACAATGTCAAATCCACAGAACAATGGGAAGAGAACTTAGGAGCAGAGTAGCTGCCTTATGATGTGTACCCAACAAGGATATTCACTTCATGGCAAACAAACTTGTGCATTACTTGACAGTATAGGAAAGCTACAATTACTCTTAAAAATACAGAACAAAAATTACTGAGACTATGGATATTAATTTGTTCTTATTTAAACATTGCAACATTATAACTAAAACAAATGGCCTTTAAAGCCTTTATTTAGAAAACGCTAAATAAATATAAGCTTTATTAAAAATTTGTTTTGGTTTACACAGTTATAGAAAGGACTGATTAACAACTGTTTGATGAATTGAACTCTCTGTCTAACTTATGTTTATACCAAATAACCCTGTAAACACAGTTTGGAAAAGTTTCTGGTTTTTACAAATAATAGCTTTACAAAATTACCTGAGATATAGATTAGAGACTGGTGGTATAGCTCATTGATTCTGAAACTAACTCAATTTACAGCAGTTAAGAATGTGACCAAGTAGAAATGTTCTCATCTGAGATATTAAGTTTGAGGGTTTTTTTAATCAGTCAGTAGAGAAGGACATGTTAATCTCTGCCTTTCTTTCTAGAAAGAGCCACTACTGCACTATACTCATACCAGATAAAAAGCAAGATATGTTTTACTAAACCAATTCTACGCCGAAGTGTATCTTGGTAATCACTAGAGTGCATTTCCTAGAGAAAAAAAAGAAAACTGCATTATTCTTATTGAATACCTCAATTAAAAGTCTTTAATTAACTTTTAATTTGGATTCCACTTAATTTGTAAATGGAGGTTTTTTTACTGAATTAAAGCTGTCTTCTGCACAAAGTAGTAATAACTTTCTTATGCCTACTTGGATACTGTCTGACTTGTACATTTTTTTAATTTCAGAAGTTATGTAACAATTTAAGTCAACAAGATTACCAAGCTTCAGCAGTATACAAAAATTGATGTCTGAGAGCTGTGAGAATCACCACAGTCCTAGGAAGAAGACATAAAAAACATTTTCGTGGAACAGAGATGAGAAACACTCATGAAAGTCTTCTTCAGGACAAAAGGTCATACATGCTATGTATGGGTTAAGAATTTACGTCCTGGTAACGTTTCAGAAATCTAAAAATAATGCAAGAAATAGTTACAATTAAAATTTCAATAACAGTAAAACTCACTCAGTAAAAAATAAATGAATACAGAGAACACCGACTCAATACAAACAGTTAATAAATATCAGCTTCCTATTATGTATTCCTGTCTGCTGCTGTTATGTTACCTTTCCATCTCACTGGGTACTAAGGTCAAGAAGATCAGTCTTCCTAGTAGGAAGTAGGGGGCTACAACAACCCATCAGTGTCCTGAGCTTTTTGCCAAAAGACATGTATTGTTAATGGTGGGGAATTCTTCTGCCTTGGGCTTGAATTTTTTCTGTTCTCTATTTTTTCTCTGAAGTTAGTTTGAGCTGGTTCACACAGGTGCACTCCTGCATTGATCAGCTTTTGACCACGGTGTTCTGTTTTCATGAACTGGAGCTTCTGATGTCGCCCTATATGCACACTCTTCAACACCACATTTAATGCTGTTGTCACCAGCAATTCCCCGCACACAGAATGGCTACTGCTACTGCTATATAATCTGAAGCAGATTTAGGCAATAGTTACCAGATTGTGAGACAATTACTGTCACAGGGAAAGCAAGGAAACATCAGCTCAGGACAGGGCAAGTGCAAGCGAGTCCTGAGAGAAAGCACTGCCAGGTCAATTCAAAGCCTGAGGCTTTTTACAAGTAATGACAAAACATCATATTTCCTGGGCTACAGAAAGGCTCCCCTCGGCAATCCTGCTGTGCTGTGTACCATCTAAGCATGAAATTGGATTCCAGGGAAACCAGAAAGTTTGGCCTTGTTGACCTTTGTTGCCCTTACTTACTTCTGCAGCTAAAAGAGTTAATAGCCTTTGTGGTAGCATAACCCAATTACATGACCTAATCCTTCACAGAAACTTATCAGCAACTGCAAAAGTTATTGTAATATTTTAAAATAATTAAGAGATGTTGCATAAAAATAATAGTTATTCAAATACTATTGCAGACATGCTTAAGTAACCGGGCAACATTTTAAAATCTTTATAACTATGAACCTAAAGCATGTCAAAATAAATAATTTCTTGTTAGTTAATCATCAGTTAGACAAAATGAAAAAATATTGTCAGAATATGTTTATCAACTGCCAAAGAACACATTTCAGACTGTCTAAAGTAGTATAAGGTTCACTGGAAAAACATAGAATATAAAACTATTTGAGAGTCTTTTCTGTTCTGCGTTGTAAGAAGACAACTTACTGTAAAAAGGAGTTGTACATATTCAATAAATATGCAGTTTTAATGAAATTTTAATGGAAATATTAGATTATTTTTGGGTTTGAGTAATTTTGATACACAAAATATTTCATTTTGATACCATACAAAGTATTTATTCTAGCAAAATGTGTTTACCATGGAATCATTAAATGGTTTACACCTTTATTACGATTCCCAGTTTTCTGAACCCAAAATTTACAAATACCTATGTACAGATTATATACATTTCAGTCTGGGCCTAGATATAAATACTTTCTTATACACCTGGCCACAGCTTTACAAACCAATCTTTCACACAGGAACACAGCAAACATTTCAGTGACAATGGACATTCCCTTTATTGTTTCTGTTTGTTTTGTTGATTTGGTTTAGTTTCATTTAAACTGACTTTCCATATTAAAAGCTAATTGTTTTACAGTCACTTTTGGAAGAACTGAACTTTCTATGATCAGATATCCCAGGCATGTCCTGGCAGTACACATATGAGTATTTCTCAAATGTTCTTCAATTGTTTGGAACTAATATTTCTAAGAGTAATTGTGAAGAGTCAGCAATTAGCAGCTACTTTTATTTCAGTCATGGTGCCACAGAGCCTAAGAGATTTATTGCTTCAGAAATACAATTTTTTTTCTCAGTTTTCTCTGAATAGTATTACTGTAAAACTGAAAAATTTAATCAAGAATTAATAACTAATGTTCAGTGTATATGTGCAAACATATAATCCATTACAAGTATACTTGAGATTGCTGTCCTTAAGAATTCGGAACAAATCTACCATCTTCTTATATGCTCTATTTCTGAAATATCTCTAGGGATTTAACAACTTATATTTGCAAAGAGATTTCTCTGGCAATAACCTATATTGTCGTAAAGATAATTATTCAGGAAAAGGTACTCACTTAGAACTGCTAAGTACAAGAATAACTATGCTTTAAATATTGGGAGGAAACAAAATAAAATTAAATATTTGAAAATTTGGTTCAGAAATTGTATTGTTCCAGTAAGATGAGGTAAGATACTTCTAGCTATTTATTTAAAAAAAAAAATCAAAAAGCTGGAGTAATTTTATTTTTTTTAAATCTCTGTAAAATATCTTATTTTGCGTTTTTACTGTTTCAAGTAGTACCATAGTATCACATACTTACCCTGTGAGTTAAAGAAGAAAGTGTAAGAACCAATCAGTTGATCATTCACATATTAGTCAAACCAGCAAAAATAGTCATAAGTGAGATAGAGGCACATAGAATCTATATTCTTCAAATATCCTGTGAATATCTTTAATTTAAATCTTATGTTCTTTCCATGCCTTCTTCTAACATCTGCAGCAACATTTTGCTCTCACACACCTTAAGAAGTTTGATACAGAGATAATGTTGGATTGTACTTAAACTACTGTAATGGTGAAGTGACTGCAGCAATCCTTAAATACAGCTGGTGCCAATTACCTTTCCATCCACACTCCATAGTTTTTTAAATTTAGTTAATTTTGTGTTTGAACATTTTACCTCTAATATCTTCAATATTCAACTGAACTTATTAATAGCTGTGGAAACATTTTTCAACATTGGCATAACTGCCATTATTTGCTATGCAAGAGATTGATGAACTAAAAAAAACCCCAATTCATCCTAATATTAAAATTTATGTGCAAAATTGATTTAGAAATAAAGATAAGAATAGTGTTTTGTGATATAAAAAATAGATGCAATATGGCTTTCACTCCATCTGAGAAAAGACCTTTGTGTGTTTGCACATGCATGCATGTGTATCATCTTTTGTGATATAAAAAACTAATTTTCTGCAAAATGAGTACAAGAATGGCTTTAAACTGGATATGAGGACTGACAATATATGTACCTTCTGATGTAAATTTCCTTTCAGAACTAGAGGTGAAATGCATTATTCAAAATACTCTTATCAGTTTTGAAAAGATATTTTGAGAAAGATGTTTCTACAAAGCATCTGTTTAAGCAGATTAGCTATTTGGAATCCTTTTCTAATGGAAATAATTATATTTGTGTTCAGTATTTAAGCTACATTTTTACTTAGAGTATTATTGATGTGTATTAAGTGTTTATGCATTTAAATTACTAACTGGATGGACTGGTTTAGAAATCCTCAAAAACTTCACTATGTATTTTTCATTATTTAAAAATATTTTAATAAATAAGAATGCAGTTGCTGTACTTTGTGATCATATTTCTGTTTTTAGAAATGTCTCATAACAATTTGAATATAAAATAATTCTGACATATTTCTTTGCCAATACATTATGTGTTTTATTTCTTAAACCACTTCAGTGACATCTGCCAAAAGACTCTTGAAGGATACAGGATAAGTTCTATATCTTTAAACCAGCCTGAGACTATTGTAAACGAGGATGCTACCTGTATTCTTTTCCTCCCCTTCAAGGGCAATTTTGTCTGTCATATTGCCTCTGGCTTCTTTTGTACCTTTGTGTAGGGCTGGGAAGATAATTCCTGCCACGTGAATCACAATTTTTTATAGTATCCATGTATTTATAGTGCAATATTGGCCCTTATGTATGAAAGACTTTCAAATCCCATTTATTTTTTTTTTAATTTAGCTCTCACAGTGCCATAAATATTAGGTTAGTCAATGAATAAAATGAATTGATGTCACAAAGTAAGTCCAGAACAAAGGAAAATAAATGACATAATTGTTACAAACACTGTCATCTCTGTACAACATTCAAATAGAAATAAAAATCTGAGTCATAATATTCAGAACACGGAAATAAGTGGAGTTGTTTCACAGATTTTTTTATCATTGGATGGTGTATGTTAAGGATCGTATTGTTTGTTTACTTTTTTTTTCTCTCTCTTTCTCACTCTTTTTATATATATATATAGAGAGAAATATATATCTCAAAACAGGAGTATAGAATATAGTGCCAAGTCTTCACATAGTTCTTCATTATTTTTTCTCTTGGTATTATCTTCCTAATTTGTATGTTCTTTAAAGAATATTTTTAAATTTACTTCGGATTGTGTGTGTTTTCATTTGCACTTAGAACAAAATTTCAGATTCTTTTGTATAAATAATAATTTTCAATTAGACTGTATCAAATTTTTAAAAACTAATTCTATGATGCCTACAGTTTTTAGCAACTTTTACTATTTGGTCTGAAATATCATCTCTAGAAAAAAACTAGTAATTACCAAACATTTTTGTTGACACAAAATAAATATCCAGATTTCATATTTAACAGTGGTATAGTGTCTATTTAGAAAGCCTTGTATAAACAGCAAAGGAAATCTCACACCTGCAGGCATTTGTATTCATGGGGAGAAATAACTTCTTCAGTACATCCTGCAAAGGCGATGTGTCTGAATACAGTTAACCCAGGTGATTTCTGAAGAATGTAAAAGACAATTTATTGACTTACATGTTCAACAAGCCAATAGGATGATGTGTGCCACTAGATTTACTGACCCCAAAGCTGGCCAGAGCTGTAAAGGTTAATGGCAGACTTGGCTGCTGTGAAAGCTGGAGAATTGGAGAGGGTGTACCCTGAGGGGAGTGAGTAGTAGAAGGGTAGCAGAATTAGAGAGACATTCTTCAAGAGAGCAGATTTTGGCTTGTCAAGGGATCTGCTTGGAACCATTCAATGGGAAATTGCTCTGAGGGGCAAAGGAGCCCAGGACAGATAATTGATCTTCAAGGAAACAAGATTCTCAGAGTGCCAAAGCAACCTGTTCCTTGCAGAAGGTCAGGTAAATATGGCAGAAAGCCAGAAAGGTCTGGACAGTGATTGCCTGACTGAGCTCAAACGCAAAAATGAAGCATAGGAAGGTGGAAGAAGGGATGGTGGAAATAAAGGGACGTTGCCCACGTTTGCAGTGTGGAGTTAGGAAACCCAAAACTCCAATGCAGATGAAATTAATAAGGAAAAAGAATGAGCAAAGCCCAGGGTTTGTACATTGCCAAAGGAAAAAGGTTCAAGAAAAACCTTAACATGTTTCTCAGTGAGGTAGGGCACCCAGTAACAAAGGACTCTTGGATGGATGGCATACTTAAAGATTTTTGTGGCCTCTTTTCAGGGGACAGAGGGGATGTGTATGAAATTGCTGAGTGTTTGGAATCTGCAGGCACCACCAGCCCTGACTGTCCTTGTCCAGCCTCCCTAAGTCTCCCCCGACTCTGACCAATGCCCAGAAACCCATTTCAGCCACTGCTTGGGCCACCAGCCTCTGCTCCAGCTACACTGCAGTGGGATCAGTCTCCAGATCATCCACAACACTGTCACTCACATCCCAGCTGTCCCTATCCCCAGTTGCCTGATGCCTGGATCCATAGTCTACTTAACATCCATGCCTTTAAAGATATCTCTTACTTGTTAGTGATAGTTTAAACATTACACTATTTTATTCTGGATGCCCATTTCCCACATGTATTCAAAAATTATGTAGAATCATTACAGGGGTAAAACTAAAGCACTGATTCTTCAAAGATTTGTACACATACTTAACTGGGATCAGTTCCATTGACTTCACTATTTGACTCCAAACTGCTGCTTTTCATTTTTGGTAATGTTAATCATGTGTATCCCTATGATGCTTTGAGCTCTACAGTCTTCTATTTTATTTTTTTTCAATACTTGAACTGTATGTGGATCTGCTAAAAATAATATTGATTTAGGCTATTTATATATTTAAAATGCATATATATTTGGGAACAATTGTAAAAATATTATCTTTATTGCTTTTTATTGACTTCAATAAAACCAACAAAGTTCCATATTAGTAAACACTATTCTACAAATGTAAAAGAAGACAAAAATGTGGGTTTTTACAGAGTTGATTGAGTTTTCTGGCTCAGGATTTTTATATGCAAACAAATTGTGAGGGGCACAGAAATGACTAAGGATATCCACCACAAAATCTTCCAGAGTAAGGTCAAACAGCACCATTAAATCATCAATCTTAGCCCTTTCCAATTACAAAACTCTAGACTTTACCCAGTTTTATTGAGCTCTTCTGAGCTCAATAACTTTTATTTGAGTAGACAATAACTTGTGTTTGGCTGAAGTATATCTCATAGAAAGGCAACCATTCTTTATTTAAAGGTTTCCACAGACAGAGAAATCTGCTTCATCCTTCGGTAGCTTGTTTCAGTGATTAATTGCCCTTGCAGTTAAAAAGATGTGCCTAAATTCTAATTGGAATTTATCTGGCTTCAGCTTCCAGGCATAGGTCCTTGATAGCCCTTTTTCTGTCAGATTGAAGCCCGTTAGCAATGGACATTTTGCCCCCATATAAGTACTTATGAGTGCAATCAAATCACTTAATCTTTTTGATCAACCAAACAGACCGTGCTCTAAATCTTTCACCATGAGCCATTTTTTACAGCTCTTGGAAATGTCTCTTCTCTGTACCTTTTACAATTTTACATCTTTTAAAAATATGGATGCTAACTTTGTATATTGGTCTCACTGAGCTGAGCAGAGATAATATCACCCCTCTTACCCTTATGATCCTCCTTTTTATATCTTTTAGTATTCTTTCCCACCAACATTGCAATAGGTACTCTCAGAAAACTGCAATAATCTTTATATCTTTTTCAGAATCATTGCTTTCCAATTTTATCTTTTTATTCCTATTGAATGTATTTCTTTCAATTTCAGCACTTTTATTGGAGTGTAATTCTTTACTTTGAAATTACCAAGTGATCCAGACTAATTTTTCTGACTCTTCTGTCCACATCCATTTTTTTATTATTACTATAATTAACACCATTTAAGATCCATAAGTCTTTGTTTTATCCATTGTTAGATTTGGTTGACTCTCTCAATTACTATATAATATCCAAAGCTGGTTATTTCTGAATTATTAAAAAAACCCAAAACAAAACAATTATTTCCCACCACTGGCAACTGTTCCAGGTTTGTCACTTGGTAGTTTTTTAATCTACTGATCTTACAATTCCAGAATTTCACTAAATTTTTAATATTCTTCATTTAAGAACAGCTAAAAAAAAATTAAATTTGAGGATGTTGACATCTGAAGAGGATAATTTTTACAGGTTCTTCATATATATCTAAGGAAATAGTAGTTTTCTCTCCTCTATGGGTTTTTCTTGTTAATGCTGTTGTTGGTTTTATTCTACTCAGAATAAGTAATCAAAAAGAACAAAACAAGGAAAAAAAGAAAGGCACATAAGAATCAAACTAAGAAGCATATTTTGTGCTGCAAAATGCAGAATAGCATGGTCACTTTTTTACAGATGGTATACAGAGTGAGCATTTTTTCATTAGTTACTCAATGCCCATTGAGTAACTAAATTGTTTCCTGATGGACAAAGTGACCTAATACGCTTTTTTCAATTTCTCCACATTCAAATACAAAGCATTATACAATTTCTTATTTGTTCTTTATTGATGCAATCAATAAGTATTCCACGTAAACATGACAAAGATTATTCATATTTAAAATTTTCATTTGATACTTTCAGAATAGAAATGCTGGCTTTTTAATTTATATTATTTATTATCATAATTTATTATGATTGTTTATTTATTATCATATATTTATTATCATAATTTATATGATTAATTTCTTGAGCTTTTTTTCCAGAAGACTCATATCAAATCTCTCTCAGAAAATCACATTTCTATCTCTGAAAACCTTTTGCTACTTTTTGATCACAAAAGTGTCACTTCCTTGGCAATATGTGCCATGACATCATATTCCACTTTCACAAGGGTAAAAATGAGAAATGTGTGTAGGCAGCTCCAAAAACTGATTCTGGAACACATGAGCACTTGCAAATTTAATGGAAGTCAAGAGCTGTAGATAAACATTATGTGAGATAATGTTAGGACTACCATTAGTGAACAAATGTGATCACAATGGCAGATTTGGTTTAGTTCGCATGTACACCTACAAAATCCTAAGATTCATCCAAAGTTTGAAATTTGACCACGAAAGTTTCTCTTCTGCTATGGGCAGAAAAGCAGTTTCAAAATATATGGATTTTAAAGAAGCTAAACAATTGGTATACAAGACAGCTTCCCATTGATCTGTGTGCTTAATAAAGCTAAATGTTAGGAAGACTAATGTACCGTACTGATGTTTTAGGAATTTCATTAGCGTATTTGAACGACTATCATAACTCACTCACCTCTGCTGAGTTTATGAGCCATGGGTTTTCTCCAGCTCATAAAATCATCTTGCTTAGCACAATACAGAGACTGATAGCATCAGAGATGAAACTTCATGAAGCAAGGTGACTCTTTTTTTTCCTTTTTTTTTTATGAGTTTTGTAGGACAATGCAGAGATAGAGAAAAAACTGCTGGATAAGAATCTGATGAAATATTATTCTGACTTAGTGACAAGATAAATACAAATATCCTAGGTCTACTGGTCTTTGTAATGTTGAATGTAAACTCTGACAATGTTAAATTCTGAAAAATATAACCGTCAATTAATAAATGTTAACTTCTCTACTAAGAAATGATTTCAGTTTTTCCATGTTTTTAAGTGTAGAACACATGGGATGAAAAACCACCACTGGAATTAGTAATGTGGCTTTCTCTCAATGGGTCTTTATACTGAACTTTTCTCTAAACATTTTGAAATGAAGAATATTTACAATTTACCATTATGTGGAATAAAAGAGGGTATCTTCACATTTGTACACATTTTCTCATTACAAGCATCAAACCTATTAATTTTTAAACAGCAATCTTACCTCTTTCTAGTCATCTTATAATGCAGATATCATCTTAAGTGATCATCTAAGTCTCCTTTTGTTCATGGAGCAAAAAAGGGATCCAAAATATGTGATTTCTGAATAATTATTATTTGTCTTCCAATTACCGCAAAGGAGACCTTAAAGGAACAGCCCAAATGTAGATCCTTATAATGAGATAGATTAGATATATTTAGACATAGTTGTTCTCCTTCTTATCCCTGAAGTAGAATCTACATCTTTAGCCATCACCTACAAACTACCATAAAAGATATTTTAGACCTGGTTCAAAACAGTTAGCTCCATGAGTTTATGTGGATACAGATAAAATGAGGTTTTTGAAACAAACCTTTGGATTTCATCAATATTCACATTTAGTTCCAGCTCAGATGCCTAAGTTAAAATTTACCTTGTGAATATCTGCCAAGTAAATGTGTTTGATGTCCAGACTGCATGTCATTTTTAAATGAATCTTACATTATTTCTGCATCTCAAATCTTTCATCAATTTAAAGAACCCCTACAAAAATTTCTTCTCTGTCACTCTCTCATAACATACTACCAGAATGAATTTATTTTCATTTTCAGTTATGCAGTTACCTAATTTGGCTCTGTAAAAACGATCACTTCCTTTGAAATATAATTTAAGAGTAGCATAAGTGTCCTTATATGCTATTCTATTCTTGAGTATAGTTGGTATTTTAGTGCATTCTTCACCACATGACAAGAAGCAAGTACCTCAGTTCAATAGCCATTCCTGAGACTGAGAAATTTATTTACATAGGTAATTCTTATATTGTTTTTATAATTGCATTTCTATCAATTTATTCTCCAAATTTCCTCACTTCTAAACATGTTCTTCTATTTTTTCTGTTGCCTCTAATCAGGACATCTACATTTATGCTATTTTGAGTAGGGGTGCATGTATAGTTACAATTTCTGTTATGGGATTAAATGTAACTTTGCTTCCTTTTCTCTAAGGTTAAAACTAGAGAAGAATTTACTAACATCTGCTAAAGATCTAGATCCAGCTTGCCAAATGAAATGCTATGCCTCCTCTGCATATGTCATATAATTTCAGATACTAACACCTTTATCAGACCAAAGCTTTCACAATTTGCAAGAATATTTTAGTTTGTTGAGGGCTACATTGTTACTAAGGAAATGTGATTATCTTGTATCTGTTGTTGACTGAGTTCATACTGCATTCTTTATTTTCCTTGGATTCAGTTATGAATCTCAGATAAGTAGGACTGTAATTTCTGTCCTATATTCCAAGTTATTAATTCTGAATTAGTCTAATAATTCCTGAATCTATAAAATACTTGTATGTCACAAAAAAGAATGCAGCTTAAAGAAATAGTGATCTAGAATAATATTAGGATGCAGAGTAGATTAATAAGTTTTTAATTCTTATTATTTTGTAAATGTTTTGTTTAAATATTCCTGTATATTAGATGCTTTTCTTTTAGGTATTTCTTACCCTTAATGCTGGTTATTTTCCTTTTCAAAAGTGTTGTTTATTTGTCTAAACTTAACTAGATCCTTTTGAACTTAAACTTGCAGATCTTTTTTTCTTGGAGGGGTAATTGAATCTTTATGAAAAAACTATAAACAAGTATAAAGCCTTCATGAGAATACATAGTGTTGGATAGAGTTCTTGGGTTTCTGGACCCATTTTAACCCCTATGTGTTAGCACCACAACAGCTGAGTTTCCCTGCATTTTAGAATGCAATCATAGAATTACTTGGGTTGGAAGGGACCTTAAAAATCATTTACTTCCAAATCCCCTCCTGTGGGCAGGGACACTTTTCACTAGATCATGTTGCTCAGAGTTCCATCCAACCTAGTCTGAAACACTTCCAGGATGGGACATCAGTAACTTTTCTGAGAAAACTCTTCCATTGCCTTACTGCCCTCACAATTAAGAATTCCTCCCCAATATCTAATCTAAATTTGCTCTCTTTTAGTTTAGACCCATTCCCCCTTGTCCTATCACTACATGCTCTTGTAAATAGTCTTTTTCCACATGTTTTGCATCTGTCATGGATGCAAAAGAATCTGATGGGTACTAAAATTTTTTTTTTCACAAAGAGCTGCAGGCATAGAGAACGACTGGAAATGACAACACCACAAGGAGA
>WEZZ01007067.1:0-17316 GCA_013400585.1 Chloropsis cyanopogon | reverse complement strand
TTGAACTTAAACTTGCAGATCTTTTTTTCTTGGAGGGGTAATTGAATCTTTATGAAAAAACTATAAACAAGTATAAAGCCTTCATGAGAATACATAGTGTTGGATAGAGTTCTTGGGTTTCTGGACCCATTTTAACCCCTATGTGTTAGCACCACAACAGCTGAGTTTCCCTGCATTTTAGAATACAATCATAGAATTATTTGGGTTGGAAGGGACCTTAAAAATCATTTACTTCCAAATCCCCTCCTGTGGGCAGGGACACTTTTCACTAGATCATGTTGCTCAGAGTTCCATCCAACCTAGTCTGAAACACTTCCAGGATGGGACATCAGTAACTTTTCTGAGAAAACTCTTCCATTGCCTTACTGCCCTCACAATTAAGAATTCCTCCCCAATATCTAATCTAAATTTGCTCTCTTTTAGTTTAGACCCATTCCCCCTTGTCCTATCACTACATGCTCTTGTAAATAGTCTTTTTCCACATGTTTTGCATCTGTCATGGATGCAAAAGAATCTGATGGGTACTAAAATTTTTTTTTTCACAAAGAGCTGCAGGCATAGAGAACGACTGGAAATGACAACACCACAAGGAGAGCTTAGCAGCACTGTTGGTATTACAGACTAGTGCTTCAAGTAACACAATTGCCTAGCAAAAACAAATTACCCAAGGAATGGGAAAGTCAAAGATCAGTAATTCTAAGCTATCACCTGAACCAAGGCTGTCAGGTAATGCAGAGAAAATTTGGAAGCATTTTAAGCAGAGTTTTTCAATACCTATATTACTAACCAAGGCTCAACTGATAGGAAAAGAGACAGCTAGGGACACGTTGTGCATCACTATGGTAACAGACACCCTAAAAACAAGGTAATGGCAGTAGATTTAGAGTCATTGAAGAATAAAAGAGTAAAATATAATGAACAGTATATGAGTAATACTACTGCATACAGTGGGTATGACAAATTCTCTATTCTGCCTGAGGACAGCATGTAGTTTTGCTTTGCAATTTAGGGTGAGAAGTTGCTGAGTGACTTCATCTACATCAAAGATTTTGCAAAGATTTGAAACTTCTGGGAAAATTCAGAAATTAAAGAACTATAGAATCACCAACGTTAGAAGAGACCTTTAAGATCACCAAGTCCAACCATTGACCCAGCACTATCTTGTTAACCCTTAAACTACTAAACCATATCACCTCCCTGGGCAAACTATTCAAATGCCTCACCACGCTAACAGTGAAAATTTTTTTCTAGTATCTAATCTGAATCTCCCCTATGTCAGTTTAAGGCCATTTCTTCGAGTCCTCTCACTGCAGACACAGCTGGAAAGACCTCACTACACCCTCCTGTCAGGTAGTTATAGAGATTGATAAGGTCATCCCTGTGCCTACATAAACCCAGCTCCTTCAGCCATTCCTCTTAAGACGTGTTTCCTAGATCTTTCACAAGCCTTGTTGCCCTTCTTTGGACACACTACAGTATCACCATTGAGTCAGGGATAACACAGAGTCAAACCAGAAGGCAAAAGCAAAAGAGCCCCAACTCTCTTGAAACCCCTTCTTTTATACCCTGGTCCAATACAGGTGGACCTGATTGGTCATTTCATCAACACATTTCACATGATTGGCTAATTAAGAAGACACCCATCTGTAAACAACCTTATGAGGAAAAAAAAGCTTGTTAAAAAACACCAGCTGTGTATGTTTACACTTCTTTCTCTCCAGTTCCCTAAAATTTCTCAGGCCAATTAATGAGAAAACTTATCTAGCTTTCTCTCTTGCTGACCAGGCTGTATATCCACACTCCGGCACCTCAAGGCCTTTTTTTAAAGTGAGTGGCCCAGAATTAAAGACAGCACTCAGGGTAGGCCTCACTAGTGCTGAGAGCCTGTCAGAGGCCCATTCTTGCTACATAGACCATTTCCCTGGAATGACTATAAAGGAAGCCTAGACTATTCCTGGAATGTGTGTGTCTAGAGTATGTTAACTGTGAATGATACAAACATCTTCTAAAGTAGCTGCTCATAACTATGTCTGATGTTTTAAGCAAGAAATGAAAGATGTTCTCTCCGATTTGATGAATAGGTTTTTTGGTTTTTTGTGGGGGTTTTTTGGTGTGGTTTATTTTTCTGTTTGTTTCTTCTGGGGTTTTTTTTTTTTTTTTTCTTTTTTTTTTTTTTTAGTTGTTTTTGATTGGTTGGTTGTGTTGGGTTTTTTTGTTTGGGATTTTTTTGGTCTTGGTGGTGGTCGTTTTGCATTAACTATTGACCTATTCCAGGACAACACTATTATTTACTGATTTTCCTTATCCATCTCTTTTTCTGTTAGATTTCAACCTTTGACTTCTATATATTTCAACATTTTTGAATAAATGAGATTGCAGACACTCTGTAGACCATATGATTATGCTAATCAACTTGTTAGATAAAAGATACTCTTTTGAGGCTCTTTAAAGTTTCTTTTGAACTGGCAAGAATGCCCTAACAGCAAACTGGAATTTTGGACTTAGAAGAATAAATGTTTTGGCCAAAAAGCATGTAATATTAAGAGAAAAAAAAACAAAAAAAAGAAAATCCTTGTTTTTCAGAATAGAAGAAAATTCATAATTTCTATTTGTTTCACAAATATTATAGTTATTGTTATAAATTTATAGGCATAAAATAAGCCTGGGGAAACAAACTCTTGGAGCCTCTAGAAGGCAGTCAGTAGAGGGAGCCATGTTCATGCGCAGTTTATTACATGCCACTGCATAGCTTTCTAAAATAACCCAGCTGATGAACAAATGAGATTTTTTTTGTTGTTGTTGTTCTTGTTTGCTGCAGTATCCTTACATAGAAAGAGAATGTAATACGGAAAACACCAGACTCTTTCCTGACTGAATATGTTAGTCAAGAGAAGGATCATAGTAATAACAACATTAAAATGCAGATGCAACTTTAGATTTGCTGTATTCTATGATTTTTAGATTTACCAAGGGATTTAAGTACTTAATATTAACCTCCTGGGTATTTTAGTGAGCAGGTTCCAAAAACACAAGGGGAGGAAAAACCTGCTGTACCGATGCTTATCCCTGTCAATAGCTTGGCAGTTGCTTTTGTGTTCAGCTTTAAAGTTTCTGAATACTTTTATATTAATAACTGAATGTTTTAGGGATTGCTTTCTCAGTAATCAGTGACTCGTGGTTTGTTTTTTTGGTTTTTTTTCTGAAAATATAACTAGAGACCCCTTAGGTATTCTCACTGCTGAAATATTTATACCACAGGAAGATTGAATTCCCAGTGAAATGCAGTTGCAGCCATTTTTTTTGAAAACACAGCTGGAGCCCTTTCATGGGGATAATGAAGGTGAGTTCTTCACACTGAGAGGGGCATTGAAATAGGGCTTTGAGATCTCACACAATAGGTAAAGAAGGGGGAAGGGAGCACAGTAGCTATAGTACATGTAGTAGTAAATATTGTTCTTGCACAAACCTTTCTTCATTTTGACAGAGAGAAGTAAGCCACTGCTCATTAACTATTACTGTGTGAAAGGACTCAGCCCACTACCAAGAACCCCTGCCATGCCACTATTCTGTGAGGCATACTGTAAGAATTACAGCTTTCAGGTTTTCTATACTGACTGGGGTATGATTTATGATGCTGACTTGCTCTTCAACACTAAGAACAAGGAAATTGTGTATAAAAAGGGTGGTGCAATTTTAAGATGCTGTCACTAATATAGATGTATGAGGAAAGTGCAGTGGTGTTTAGGAGTTAGAAGAAAAGTGACTTAGAAGCAGAATTTTTGAGAAACTGAACTTTATTCCTAAAGAATTACAGTGAACTTGTGTTTTAACCATGTACATACATACATGTAGAGGTATATTTATCTGTGGGAACTTTTCCATGGTTGGTTTTCTGCTCAGATCTGTGGAGATAAGGCTTCCCTATGTTAGAGCTTTATAGGAATTATTTAAAAAACCAAACCCTAACCAAGAACAAGACTGCTCTCCCCTCTCTGCTGTAAAAGCTATGGAGATTACAGCATTAGTAAAAAGCATCAGTCTCATGAAAATACCTAGTATCATGTGGAAATCCGAGGTCCCCTGTGTCCCCGGCTAGCTCTCTTGGGGGGACCTCCGCCCACAGGCACTGTCCTCAGATCTTCCCTGGTCCTTCTTAGCTAGCTTAGCTGAGGAGGGTACCAGGCGGGGTTTGACCGCATGCTGGAGCTTTCAGGCTTTCCACAAAAGAAACCAGAATACAAGAGCGAGTTGGAGAAAGATCTTTACTTCATGGTGGTACAATTCCAACTGAGCCCTCGTGGCTCGGCAATGGCCTGTCCCCTGGGGCGTGGCCCCGCCCGGTCCAATCAGTGAGCAAGAGGGGAGACATGACATGCAACCAGACCAATCACTTCCCTAATGGTGGGGTTTTGCCGGATTCCAGCCAACCAGGGGAAATCTACAGGGTCTCTCCGGGAGAACCCTCAAGGGCAGGGATGTGGGGCTTGGTGAAACTCCTCTCGCCTATTGGCTGATGGGAGGGGATTGGAGGCTGCTGGGGAAAATCCACCTGAGAACAAAGGGAGGAGGTGGGGTGAACCGCGGGACAAACCCATTTAACAAATCAATACATAATAAAATAAAATACAATAAATAAATGAACAAACTGCCACAGTATCATAGGTTAAATAGAAGTTAAAACTATATATGTCGATTCTATATCACAGTTTATTTCTATTTTTATTCTAGTATTTTTCTTCTCACAGTAATCACTGTATGTCAAATCATGTAACTTCAGCTCAGATTTTTTCAAAAGGATCTACCTACCCTATTTTTTTTTAAGATTCCCTTTCTTTTGTGGTTTTTAGCAGTTATCTTGTTTTGACCCTATTTTATTGAAACTGTTAGTCTAGTATTTCTATGGCATAAACATGAATCTATTTAAAATGTAGCAATATGGGACTGAAAGAAAAAAATTAAAGTAGATTTCACATGCTCTTCCTCTTTTATGAGGGAACTTATGGATCTAGACGTATCAATTTCTGATTCATGGATGTAAGCATTGCAGTTTCAAGGAAAGCAGCAAATTTCCTGTGGCTCATGATGTCATCGTATGAGTGGATATTGTATCTATAGCTCAGAATACTCATATAATCAACAGTATGAAGTGATTTGTTTTAAGACAGAATATCAATTTCAAGTTAATAAATGTCTTTCATAAAATAGATTTTTAAAAAAATATATGGTGTTCCCATGTGCTGCACCGGCAGCTGTACCCTCCCTGGACATGACGAGCTTTGTAGCAACATGCTGCCACAAAAGATTTTCAAATTTCTTGGTAGCCTGTTGCAGGAAATAATCTGCCTGTGTATTTTTCATACTACATAACACTTCAGATCACTATTCTAGGAACTTTGCAGTAAACTTGCATAACATTTATTTGCCCACTCTGTAATAGAGTTGTGCATTAAATTTTCATTTTAATACAGTTACTTTTGATATTTGGAAAGTACAAAAATCTTCCTATCTGTGATGTAAACGTAAGGCTTATGACTAATAAGAGCACAATTTATTTTAGACTAGGCTGGACAGGAATGCTTTGGTTATAGACACATTTTCACATTTTGTCTTAGACTTGTATATCATAACTACAGAATCTTCCCATTTTGAATTCTGGGACTAGAGCAGATGGCAGAGATGTATTTCAAATAATGGTACTTGACATATAACGTCTATAAATAGCTACACAGCTACAAGGTGTTATTTGTAATTTTTCTCTCTTGGGAAGAAACTAGAAATTCTCTGTCACTTCATTATAATTGTTTTTGAAATTCTTCACAAATGCATAATTTTTTGAAATTTTTATCTTAAGGTAAAAAGACAGATATCAACACAGATGTTCTTTTTCATGTTACTGGATTCCCAAATGTCTCCACAGCCTAGTCATAGAATCAATTCCTGCCACATATTATGCACACATATATAGATATACAGTCATAGAGAAAATATATAAAAGACATACATTCTCCACTTTTATAAAACATTTATTAAGTTTATTTGTGGTAAAGGAGTCTACTAGAAAAAGAAATTGTTTTTCTACCCAAGAAAAACTGCATAAATAATAAAATGTATTATGTATCTTACTAAGAGTGAGTTTATGTGTTAAATAATTTTCCCTTCAGCTCATTGATGCAATGATTTAAAAAAAAAACCCAAAACTGATACTGAAATTATACTGAAATGTCAGCTGTGGAGGGGAGAGAGTTATACACCATACCAAAAATAATGTTTTGGTTTTATGTCACTGGTGGGTGCTCTTTGAGAGAACAGTTAGTTCTTGTTTCAGGCAGAAGAAAAAATGAAAAATGGTCTTAGACGTCTTAGAGTTTATGGTAATATAAAATAAAAACTAATGCTTCAGAACCTTAAGCCAATTTCCATATGTTGTATTCTGTTCCAGTATTGATATTGTCATGTTTTCAATCAAGGTTAATGCAAACAAAACGAAAACCTCAGAAAATCAGGTACAACTTACATAAAAACTCTTGCTGAAAACAAGTTAGAATGAACAGACTGTGTGATTTAAATGTTCTTTTAAATTTTTGGCAGCTTGAGATTTACTTTATATCCCATTTGCTCCTTATTCTTTTAGTTATAGTAAACAGGTAATGCTTCCTTTGCTGTGAAAAATGCTGTTGTTGCCAACTTCGTCATCTAAGCTTCATTTTTACAGTTCTAGTAGCGTCAGTTTGTCAACATAAAAGCTAAAATATTCCAAACTCAATCAGCTTTCTCAGGCTTGTCTCCAGAGATGGCATTAAAGGGTTTGGATAACCTTATCTGTTCAATACTGAAGATGTTTGTAGCTTCTGCTAAGTGCTCTCTAGTGATTCCTTTCAAAACTTTTAATGGACAGCAATGTGTCTATCTGATCATATACATACTCCTTACCACTTCGTCCTAGAGACTTTTTAAAACAGCCTGATAGTAGTGCTATCCTTTCAGCCAGTTTTATATGGACCAATAACAGTAGCATAACAGGAAAAAAAGCCTCAGACGTTTAATACTAGTCTTCATTTTGGTATAGTTATTATTGGACTTTTTAAGAGGTGTAGGCAAGTTGTGAAGTGGACTCCAGAAAAAACAAAGCAAAAAACAAAATAACACAAAACAAAAAAACCCAACAACAACAACAAAAAAACCCACAAAAAAAAAAAAAAACAAACAAAAAACCCAAGAAGCATATCATGCAAGAAAACCCTTTCATATTCAGAAAGTTGAAAAATGTTGCATTAATAAAGAAATATGGTGTAGAACAAGACTCCCATTCGAACAACATCACTTATCTTGCACAGCTTTGAAGAATACAATTTAATATTTTATGAGATTGTGTAGATTTGCATTGGGAAGGTTACTTGTATTAGGAAATACTATTTCTATTGTTAGATGCATATTGAATTATTTCAGTGATGTGGAACAGCTTTGATTGTGTTACCAAAGAATACCCCAAACAATTTTTAAATGCAAATTCCAGTTACAATACACCATTTTTTTTAAGTTCTTCAGACAGCATGCTATCCTTTAGGATTTTAAATTAGTGCACAGACAGATTTGAGGCTAAACTTAGTGCAATAACAATTCCATTTTATGTTTTTCAAAGCAAATGATAAGTTTTGCCAGTGTTAAAATTGTATTTTCTGTGATTGCGCTGGTGGGACTCTCATTTAAATTAGAATGTTTTATCATCTATTTTTTTCAGCAAAATCATACTCTAACATTTTGATATACATCTTTGGGAATCAAAAAGGAAGGAAAAACTAGCATTCTACCTTTACCACTGTCTTTTCCTCCTAATTTAATTTTATAATGGTGACCTCTGTATGGAACAAGGATTTTTATTTTCACTTGAGGTAATTCTTTACACAGAAAACACAACAATGGAAGAGTTGGTCTGCTGGGATAGAACTATAACTACTCATAGTTGATACAATGCCTCTGGTAGTAGCCTATGCTCTATTAAGGAAAATCTGTATTTCTGACATTAGCTCATTTGTAAGGTTAAAAATGTTGGATAGAACTTTACACTCAAACTAATATAACTCCAGAACTTTCTTAGAGGGCTAAAACATAACACATTTCAGCTTTAAAATGACAATTCAATCATTCCAATCTGCATTCAATCTATGTCAGGAATGAACACCAAGCATACAACAAATTGCAGCTTTTGATTAATATGATGCTGTTTGATGGTGCAGCACAGAAAGTGTGAGCAGTCTTTCCTTGGAAGGAAGATATACAGAGAAAGATTTATTTATTTACATGGGGGTGGGTGGTGGGGGGAAGTAAAATGCTTCTGTGCACAACTGCGGAACAGTTTCGATTTTGTTCCCAGTCATTGTCAAATGCAAAAATGCATAAACATTGGAGTAGAGCATTAGTTGAGTCTTTATTAAGTTATACACAGTAGAATTTCTTTTCCCATTTATTTTTCTACTTAAATATTCAAGGACTGCAAGGAGATTGATGCAGATGTTAGCTTAGAGGCATTTTGTTGGGATAAAATGAAATGTGCAATGAAAACTACCAATGACTTAAGATCTTGAACATGCTGATCCCATACAGCTCCTCCAAGAGACCAAATGCAGTGGCCCATCTAATATTTTATGACTCAAACTGCTATTCAAGCATTTCTATGGAAATAGTTGGAAGATATTCTCCTTACACCAACTGACTCAAAGTACTCATATTGGGCTGGGGACAGAATATCTTAAATAAGCTAGTAAAAGAACTAAAACCATCTTAAAAACAAAATTACAACAAAACCAAAAGCAAGACTAAACAAAAAAAAACAAACAAACAAACAAAAAAAAAAAAAAGAGAAAAAAAAAAAAAAAAACCCCACCCTAAACCCAAAAACCAAAAATTAAGCCTAAAGTTTTTTTCTGAACATGCTCTGAAAAAAAAAAAAAAAAAAAAAGNCACCACCCTAAACTCAAAAACCAAAAATTAAGCCTAAGTGTATTTTCTGAACATGCTCTGAAAAAAAAAAAAAAACAGAACCAGAAAACTCTGTAAACATCCCTTCATTTCTGACGTGACTATTGTTAAATAGAGTGGGAAGGGATCTTAAAGTATCAGCTAGTCTGTGTTTTAATGAAAGTAGAATCAAGTAAGTTTAAGTAAATATTTTTTTTTTCTTGCAGATATTTTTCTATCTATTCCTTAAAATATTTCTTTGCTACCTTTATAACATCCAAAACTATTAAAAGGCTCATTAAGTGTTTTAATCGTGTGACTCATTAAAAAATTTTCTCAACTTCTCTCTATGCTAACAGATCTTTGTCTCAGTTCAATTATTTAGTTTTCTGTTCTGAGTGAAAGGAAAGCTTACCTCTTTGTGGCCATCTTTTTTTCTTGTAACGTTTTTTAGTCCTATGTCTCAGTTTTCTTTTTTCCAGACAAACCCACATATTCTAAGCTCTTCTTTGAAGTATGGACAAGTATAATAAAGCATGGGCCTCACAGAGTCACACTGAACTCCCTAGCCTTTAGCTGTAGTGAAAGCTGTTTCAGAGAGAACAGTCACGGTCTTTCACTGAATGCTGACCCATTGGCACATCTTACCTTCACACTCAGTGCATAAAAAGGATAAGGATAATTTCCTCTTCACTGTACAAATGCTGTCTAGCAAGAGTTATTCCATAATACTAATCTTTTCTTCTTCATTAAGTCAAAATGTTATGTGATGTAGAGACTGACCCATGTTGCTCAGATGTGAATTTATAAAAAAACACTGAAGGAATTTTTTTCCATAAAGCTGATGTTGCCACATGCACAAAGTGACTTCTTCCTGGAGTTAAGTATTAAAATCTAAGGAGAGTTCAATATAAGCACATATCAATTTTTCATCTTGTTCACATATGTGCTACTGTAAAATCTCCCTCTTTGTTCCTTTCTGTGGTTTAATGGCTCCGAAACATATATCTTTGCTTCTTTATTAAAGTAGTAGTAAAAATGGTTTTGTGAATCCCAACTGTGACAGATCAGTCAAAACAAAAAAATCCACAGAATTACCCAGAATTGTTAGGGTTTGAAAGGGTCTCTGCAGATTCTCTAGTCCAACATTCCTGTCAAGGCAGGGTCACCCTAGAGCAGGTTGCACATGTGGGTTTTGAATGTCTCCAGAAAGGGAGACTCCATGAACTCCATAGGCAGCCTTTTCCAGTGCTCTGCCACGTTCAATGTTAAGAAGTTCTTCCTCATGCTGAAGTGGAATTGCTGTTTTAGTTTATGGCCATTTTTCCTCATCCTGTCACTGGGTATCACCAAAAAGGATGGGGCACCATCCTCTTGACACCATTATTTGAGATATTTATTTATATGCTTTGATGAGATCCTCTCTCAGTCCTCTCCTCATTCAAGAGATTAATTTAACTGTTGTCCAGTCACTCTCCCATAGCCTTGGCTCTGGCTCTGGACTCTGCCCAAACTCCCTGGTCCCTGACACAGAATGTGGGAGCTAACAGGAGTCAGCTACCACAAACAACTTGGCATGTAGGTTACACAACCTTAATCTGGAGTCTTATGAATGTGATAAAAGGGATGAGGCCAGTCACCTGTTATGAATTCAACCAGTGTTAAATTTAGAAATGTACCTCTTAGAGAGGTCAGGTGATTTACACCGTGCACTATTTGAAATTGGGACTGACAAAAGTCTGAGTATGTTGTCATGACACAGAGGTTTGGGTCAGAAGGGAGATTTAATTGTTGTGGGTTGTCATGCAACTCTTCCAGGGGACATGAAGCAAGGGCAAGAAGAACAAACTGGGAACATGATGTGATAGGAGCACTTGGTATTGGAACTGAAAGTGATTGTGTCAAGTTGTTCATTATGAGTTCAGAAGACCAGGTGGGCTCATTGGGGTTGGACAAGGAGTCAGCCCTGGGCTAGAGGAAGCACTTGGAGGCATAGGGAGTGCTGGTGGAACAGGAAGGGCAGACCCTGACAGAAGGACCTCTCCTAGTTACACTCTTAGCTGCCAGACAGCCAGGGCCAGCGGGGCAGCTCCAGGCGTCAGACATATCCCTGACGATAGTGGCAGGTTGAGGCTGCACCAGGATATAAGGGTGGGCCTGGCTCACCAGGGGCATGGCTGGACAGGACAGGGCAGTGGGAGCTGGAGACCAGCTCTGCTGCAGCATCACTGGGGCAGGGGATGATGGCTTTGGGGGATGCCATGGGATCCTGGGCTGTGGGCAGGGGTAGCCCTGATAAGCCTGGATAGGGACAGCCGGTCCTCAGGACCCTGTCACCTATGTATAACTTATACACAGCTATCCATTTTTATAATACATTGTAGCTGATTCTCTAGTAGACCATTTAAAAAAATTTCATTACTTTTTATTTTCATTACACAGACCAGATTTCAGAGTAATATGTGGATTTCTAACCTCTGTATTTGTTGTGGTGATACAGTTTATCTTTTATTGATAATCCTGAGCGCCCAGTCTCAAAAATGTTTCTAAGCTGTAGTACAAATGCTGAGTCCTTGTCGGAAAGAGAATGAGCAGGAATTCATCAGGAAGCAAGTGGTTGCTGTGATAAAAGGAA
This sequence comes from Chloropsis cyanopogon, assembly GCA_013400585.1. Lineage (NCBI taxonomy): Eukaryota > Metazoa > Chordata > Aves > Passeriformes > Irenidae > Chloropsis > Chloropsis cyanopogon. Next base: position 5,726 of record WEZZ01007067.1, on the reverse strand, counting down.
TGTCATCATGACAGAGAAGAATAGGAATAGACAACTGACACTGCAGATTAATTCATAACATCACAGAATCAATCACTGAGGTGTGAAAAGTACCTTAGACAGTGGCAGCCATCAATACTAGGTTAACACTTCTCTTAGCTGCTCCTGATTTTCTTTCATAAAATCATATGGGTGCTAGTGGTAAAAAAACCCTTACTTATTCAGTATTTCAGATCTTAAATATTCAGATTTCACTTCTGTTTTATTGGCAGTATATATGCCTTCATTTAAATTATGTATTCTATTTTTTCCATTTCCTTTCAAACTGATATGTGGTAGTGCATTTTCTTGTATTATTAGTTTGTATTTCTACTATGTCATTTGTTGTAATATCGTTTGTTCTGTACCCCCCTTTCCTTTAGTTCCTTTCGTTTCTCCCTAGAGGCATTAGACCATCCCCCTATGTCAATCCTCCCTTATGTCTACCCCTTTCTTTAGAATGTTCCCTAGTGTTTAGTGTACCATTGTTCAAACTATTCCCCTCCCATGTGGTTTCCCATTGGTTTGTGTCCTGTGATCTCCGCCCAGTGCTCCTCCCTTGTCCCTGTGTCATTGGTCCATCTCCCTGCAACTCCACATTCGGATTGTCCCTTGTAACCCTCTACCCTACCCCTAGTCCAGGTCTTGCTTCTGCTGCTGGTCCTTGTCCTTGCCTCTTATTAGGTTCTTGCCTCCTCTTATCTTTTAGTTAATATAGTTATTATCACAGTGGCAAGCAAGGCCTTTCCCGTGTGAGTGTGTCATCATTTCTCTATGCCGATCCGGAGGAGGAAGCCAACTGTGTGGGAGCTTCGGGGTCCGCCAGGGGAAGAATTGTCGTGCCCCCGAACAAGCGCTGGAAGACATCAGAGAAGTGCGCAGTGACACTGATATGTGGTTTATTAAAGATTTTTAGGTATTCTATGCTTTTATTTAGATTTTTTAGGTGTTTTTGGTACCTTATTGTTTCTCCTGGAAAAATAAACAGTAACAGCACAGTTTCACACCTCAGCAAATAATCTGCAATTAAATCATCTGGACAAATTAAATGAGTTTATACTCTTCTTGAAAAGGTGGCTGAACTTCTATCTAATTTGCAGGTCATTTATCATTTCCCTTTTTATTTTCAGGATTTGACAAGTAAGAATATTCTACTTTCTGCTTCACAAAAATTGCATAATTGGGTAAGATATGCTCAAGATCACATATACTTTGAGAATCAATATGAGAGCAACTACAAACTACAGCCAATTCTTTCCTTTTAAAAATTGGATTTTCCACATTTTCCCTCTTTTTGTAGGCAGGAGGAAGTGGTGGGTATTTAAACAAGAAAAACCTAAAAGTCTTTGAGGCTTTATTTCAGCAGTTCTTGTGCATTACTTGAAACCTCTCACTTGCTTGATATCTGTAGTATTCACTTGTGTCTGTAGTATTCACTTAGTGTATTTTTACAGTCCAGAAAAACTCTCTTGCTATTGTGCATACTTTGGGAAATGTTACAATGGTGATTTACTAGCAATTTACGAACACTGTTCGAAGCTTCCTGAAGTGGACCCAAACCTTATACATTGAATATGAAAGATTCAGCACTTGAACATATATTTTTTCTCAATGTAAACAGCCTTGAGTGTCATGATTAGAATGACAATGATTTTCACTCGACTCTCTTTCATTAATCCAGTTCAAACACAATGGGACAGTTCCACAAATTACAGCAATATCGCGTGAACACTTCACACACTCCAAACTCTGTCTTCTTCTTCCCTGTATTTTTGCCCCTTTTCCTACACTTAGTATACATCTATTATCTCCTGTTCTGTCACTTTAGAAAAGTATCAGTTCTAAAAGACTGTCACAGATCCTGAGTTTTCCTGTGACTTCATGGGATTACTTTTATGTGCTTCTATTCAGACTGTGGCTGCATCTGAAATTTTAAGGTCTTTGATGTTTTGGTTTTTTTAAGATATGTGAGCACTCCTTACTTTTAAATTCATACCTAAACTTTCTGCCAAAGTACTAAAATGGCATGTATACAGTATTTAATTGACAGGGGCAGGTCTGAGGTTTCTACTTGCCTGCTATAACATAATAACACATAAAAGCCATCCAGCCATCCATCAGGACAACATTTTTCTTTATTTGTTCAGATAAAGACCAGAGCTATTATTTCAGATGACTGTTGGTTATTGTAACCAAAGGTACTGTTCAAATTACTCCAAGACAGCTTTACATTACACAGGGTAAATGACCTGGAAAGTCATGATACTGAAATCTGAAGTAATCTCTGGTTTTATTTCCAAAAACCTAATCTCTTGATGAGCATAATGAAGTATTTTGAGTTATTATATTAAAATACTGTAATTATATTCTAACATTCAAGGTTAAAACCAAAAAAAAAGCCCCAAACTTTCATAGGCATTTCATAGAGGCTAATGTGCTTTACTTGCAGTTTCACAGAGTAATATGATGGCAATAGGAGTGAAGATCAAAAAATAATGGAAGTTTCTTTTGATTGCTCATTACAAATTCTTTTCCTTTAAAGTCTTACATGTGAGTTCAAACAGGCCACCTGGAGAAGAAACTGAAGACTCTAGTTGTTTTAAATAAATTATAAGATAACAGTACCCTTTACTTTGTCTCACTGAGTAACTGGAATTATTGCAGATTTCTATATTGCTGTGTATAAATCTTCACTGCAGTGTATGTTCACTAAATTAGGAAACTACAGGAGAAATTTAAGTTGTTAAAAGTCTGAAAATAGGAAACTTTTCTCACTCAGGAATGCAAAAAATGTAAACAGTATTGACCTTGATTTAGTTAGGCATTTTACTAAAGTATAAAAAAGTAGACAATGCTTCAGATTTGCCACGTCTACATTCACTTTCTTAATTTTTAATAGCAGTCTTTTAAGATTGGGAAGATTATTAGATGTTTTGACATAGCCTCCAAATCCACTGTTACTTCAACCAGACCCTCTTGAATTCTCATAATCACATTTCCCAAAACTTTGTCCTAATAGAGGACAAATATTCAATAAAACAGCTCAGCACACAACTAAGAAATTGCATTAGTGAAGTACTATATAGGCATTATGATAGTGCAGTTTTTTCCCAATCTAAATGTTCACCCTGATTATCTAGTGGAGGAAAAAAAACAAAGTCATTCAGTTTTCTCCATTTTATATTATTCCATCCCATTTGACTGTAGAGACTGTTCCACCTGAAGGAGTGATCATCAGACAAAGAGAGATAATATGTATTTGGCTTGGTTAGTGTTTGCTTCACATCTCAAGACCAAGCTGCTCAGAGTGTATGTGTTCTGTCTCCCTGCAAATCAGTGAGAAAGCTCCCATTGACTTTACAGAAGCTACAATTTCATGAGGGGATTCAGGCTAGCACTTGCCAGACATACAGCCGACCATAGCCCCAAACACTTCCCTCACTACCGTTAATACCCAGAAAATCTCACTGTCCCCTCAAGAGCAAGAAATGTGTGTAAAATATTTTCAGTAGTAATATTAGGTCATCCTACCCTTTACCCACAACTGGACCACCACAGCTGTCTCACCCTTTCTACTTCTAACTTATGTCTTTCACGTAGAAGAAAAACTCTGACTTCCACTTTCCAGAGGAACCTCCCCCTTGCCCCTATATTTGGCCTAGACAAACATTCAGTGCAACAGATCTTTCTAGAGACTAATCAAAACAAATCCATCTGACCAAAGAACAAAGGATACCTGCTTCCATTGCAGATTTTGCTGGACTTCAATCTAATGTTTTGTTCCGAGAAGGATGAAAGCAAGGTGTTCTGTCACTATCAGGCCTTCGGGTACAGTATATGGAGCATGATGTCTTATTGAAGTGTATTTGCAATTTTCTCTCAGCTCTCATTTCTTTGGATTTTAAAATATTTTAAATTAAAACAGTGTCATTTTATGTTTTTACCGTGCCTATGCATCAGGAATTGTAAATAGTCCAACTGTCAGTAAAAAGAAAGTTTCTTTACTTTACAGATGTGTTAATTGTTTCAACAATTGGCATGACACAGAATGGAAACTGCATTTGGAAAAGCTTGTCTCAGTCACAGGATTCATTTGCTGCAGCCTATGACTCCTTAACCTCTAAAAATGACTGATTTGAACCCTACACATAAGCACATTTAAATGTCATAGCCTACTTATTAGTGGAAAGAACAGAAAGATTTAAAAAAATCCAAAGATACCCTAAGTGAAGATTGATTTTGTATGCAATTGCTTGTATCTTAGAGTTACAATGCACCAGCTAAGAATAATTACTAAGGAGGAAAGGAAAGGACAGAGAGATGAGATGAACTCTGTGAAGTTCAAATGTGCAAACCCTCTCTGTTCCACAAGTGAAGAGACTTTCTCTGACTTGGGTGGGAATTTGCATAATGTGGGAAAGCTTGTTTCTTATCTTCACATAGTTGTGCTTGCTCTCGAATAATTTTTCAAGGAGCATTTCAAAATGTATGCAAAAAAGAGCTGCTCTTGAACCTCTGTAATCTCATATCCATTCGAAACACACATCAGGGGTTTGCTAAACCTCTGACTCTCCCATAATACTACTTACATGACAATGATCAGCTTCTTAAATAGTCACCACAGAAAAATAATTAAAGGCAAGAAGAAACAGAAATTGTTACAGAAATAATCTCGATGTTAGAAAGCAAATCATGTTTTGACACAAGGTCATACTGTGCAATTATGTGTTGCCAATGTCACATATCTTGGAAGAACTATTTAAGAAAGCTCAGGTGTGCATCAAGCAAACAAAGCTATTTTAAGTGTCTGCGTTTGCTTTTCCAGTGCAGCATATTTCTATATTGTTTCATCTGTCCATGTGGACTCCGCAAGGAATCAGGAAGATTAAGCTGAAGTTATTATCAGGAACTGTAGGTACACAGAGATATTAAAGAGTCTTATGACTTATATCCTGTGTTTCACATCCTATGATAACATGAACTTTATGAGTCTGAAGAATACTTGCTAATGATTAATTATTTTTGTAAAAATCAAATATGAGTAGAATTTTACTGAATCCTGGAAAGATTTTTAGAAGTTAACACAGCTGCAAGATATTGTTGGAAAAGCTTGGTTTATTTTTTGTTGTCTTTTTAGTTTTTTTCTTTTTCTTCTTTTCATTTTCTCCTTCCCCCACTTTTCAAATGAAAAGCTGAATATTCAAATGGTCTAATTTTCAAAAAGGTGAGTAATCCATTTCATTAATTCTCTGTAAGCACCACATTAAAAAAACTGCATCTTTGGCCAAGTAAGCTCTTAGGCATTTAAGAGACTTTCCAATTCTTTTCCTCGATGTCTAAATCATTGTAGGCCTAGGGCTTTGATACTTGTCTAATGCAATTTCTTAGTTGTGTACTTGGGATAATATTTTACTTCTTCAGTAAAAACAGCATTATGAGAAGAAATATGTAAGAAAGTTATTCCCATGCTGCATTAGTGAGAAGAACATAACATTGGCACCAGTGAGTCTGAGCTATGAATAATTTTAGTGGAGGTAAGGTAACAGATTCAAAGTTATGCAGGAAGTATCACAAAATGTCTTCATAATGATGCTTGAAAAAATACCCTCACTCAGATTCATTTATTTGTGCTACAATTCAAAGGCTTATGTATTCAACTATTTAACACCCACTTGAATTACTGTACACTGTAACTAATGTTATTATAT
>WEZZ01007063.1:14736-21701 GCA_013400585.1 Chloropsis cyanopogon | reverse complement strand
TGGCACTTGAAAAACCCTTATGAATATGCAATCTGTAGTGATAGGGAAGAGAAAACATTAATTTGAATTGTATTAATGTTTCCAAGTCTAAGCAATTAAGCTTGTTTCCATCCTTCTCTCCATGTTGAGGCAAGCAGAAGTTCAGGAAATAATGAGTGGTTGCAATGATTTATTGACTCACTGGTGGCTTAAGAGGATGTCAGAAACATGGTTTTTATCTCAAAATTAGGAAACAACAATTAGACTGTGCAACACTAGCATCTACATAGTTAAGGAATCACTTTATCACATATGATAAGCATTGAATAAAATAGTCAGGAAAGGTGGTCCTAATTCTGACCTCTGATTAAAGAAGTGCTGTGCCCATTTGAAATATTGGATTATTCCTAAGGGAAAAGTGTGATTCTTCCTAATTTTTTTTTCTTTTTTTTTTTAATATTAGAGAGGATACAATTTGAAGAACCAAGATCTAGAAGTTTAAAGTCCCCAGAAAAAGAAAACCAGGTCTACTTTTAGTGGTAACATGGAACTCCTTTTTCAACAATATTTTAAGATTGTTTTATTCCTTCCCCTATTTTGTGGGGGCTGCTATAAGACATCTGTTACTTAAAATGGCTACTTCCCTTATTACATATTGGTAGCTCTAATAAAATTGTGTTTATCCACAGATATATAAAACAAACAGCATTTTTCTAGTATTTATATATAGTATTTACAAAAAAGGTTTCCAGTGTGGAAGTCAATCCAACCTAATCACAGATTTTCTGTCACATTTACCTTGGTACCAGGACTCCTATCCATCTAGGAAATTATTTCTTGTAGAGATGCAGGGCCAAATTCTCCTGTCAGTTACACCAGTATGCACTTGGAGTGCCTCCAAATTAGCTAAAAATCAACAGAGGTAGCTTAATATGTTCTGGTGTAAATCAGAAGAGTATTTGGCTTCTGATCTTTTGATAATTATTCAAGAGTAAACAGCTCTCAGTTGCATCACAGGAGAGCCCTGGAATGTGAAATATCAGAAAATTGCAAATAAAATTAAGGAATTTAGGACAAAATGCCCCTTGTTTACTGTTCCCCCCATTGTCATTCCTTGCAGAATACTCGTTTGAGCATTGACCTGCCCCAGGACAGCCCCAGGATGCTGGTTTATTGTGTTTGGTACCTTGTAGCTGCCAGTGCATTACGAGATAAGAGTTTGTAGCAACACATGGCAGTAGGGGATCTGTGCGCCCATGCTTCATTACTTCTTGACCTTTCAGATGATACCCAATTGAAAAAGGATCAGCTTTTACATCTGGCAAAAGCCTAATTTACTAATGTGCTGTCCTCCTGAGTCACTGCAGCAATACGTCTGCTGAACTTGGATGTCTTGACCCCTCTCGGTTCGTTGTTGCTCAGCTATTTATTTTTTGACATTCATGCATAACTTTGGGGCTACTTTGGAGCTTCAAAATTTGGGGTAGAGGCATGAATGGACTTTATATTTGAAGTGAAAGAAAACCAATGAAATTTTAACCCAAAATTCTCAAGGCAGTCATTTACCAAAAAAAANAAAAAAAAACAAAAAAAAACAAAAACCAAAACAAAAAAACCACACAAACCTCATACACTGCCAAGAAATTTAACTTGGCTCAGGGCCTCAGCATATTAATTAGGTCATTGCTTCAGAGTCTTCTTCCCACAGTACCTTTAGAAGAAAGGAACTTGGGTTCCACGTCCCACCTGCCCCACCAACTCTCTGACCCCACACTTTGTAGTTTGCAACTAAAAAGAGGGTTATTTGAACTGGACCAGGGAGGGGAGATGAACTTGGCTTTAACTCTCACTAGAAATGCATATTTTCAGTTAACATTTTCTCCTGTAATTTTAAGTCATCTCAGTTTCTGAGATCCAGTTCACTTCTTGAACCACAGAAGTGTTGGTGCAGAAATGACTGCACAGGAGTGAGGATATGGGAGGGAAAGCACAGGGTGGTGGCAGTGTCAGTCTCTATTGGCTCAAAGTCACAGTGGCCACAAGATAGTGTTTCATAGAAAACATATGTAATGACATCAAAAGAAACCATTTTCTAAAGGCTAAATGTCATCATGTGATCACATATAAATTTTGCTTCATTTTTAGCCATCTGCTTCTTCTAAAAGTTATCCATATCAAAGCTTGAAGCTATTAATCACCAAATTTCATTTCTGGAATGGGTTTGTTCTCCCAGCTTTTTCTTATACACATAAGACTATGATCCTACACTGAGTATCTGGATTACTGAAACACAGAGTATAATATATAGAAAATTATTGTAGGGAATTTTTTTTTTCTTTTGCATAAGAAGAGCTCCAGTGAGCAGTATAGCCTTATATCTTCCTCTGCTCTTTTTTTTTCTTGCCTATTTTTAAGGGTGGGATTTTTCACAACTGGCTAGTACGGTGTGAACTCAATCCCTTTTCTGAAAACTTGGGCATGAGTGGCCTCCAGCACAGCTGCTTCCTGTGCATGTATGTGCACATTGAGCCTGATCAGGTCCTCAGCCAGCAACATTCTCAGACATGATCTCTGGTTTGAAAACTTGGCCTGCTTGGCTTTCTTACAATGGGATTTAGCCAGTTGTGCCTCACTAAACTGGGACAAAACCAACAGCTGGTTGGGAAATAGGTCTTTCAGTGTCAGAAATCACTTTACCAGTACTAGTTACCAACACATAAATTACCAGTCAGCTTTAATCTAGGACTGGTTCTTCTGCACTAAAGAGAGGGCAAGTCCCAAGTCTTGGCAAGTCTCGACCACATCTTTTTATTTGTGAAACCAAGAGGATGGAGAGGACAGAAGCATTAACCCCATGCTAGTGCCAGCTATGCCACTGCACATTCCCACGTCCTTCCAAATGGTTTTATTTTGTTGTTTCAATCAGTAGGAAAAGTGGGTTCTACCTTCGGTACATGCTTTGCAAACACCTAGGCTTCTTTCTTTGAATAATATGTCTCAGATCAAAAAAGATCAAAGTCAGGTTCACCTGTGCTTTGAAAACAGTTCTGTGATTAACAAAGTTTGCTGGCAAATCCTCTGATGTCTCCAGGGCCAAAGGCAAGAAGTCTGGATTTCCCCCAAGACAGATTTTGTAAAAGCCCTCTCAGACAAGCAAGTCACACACTCCCAAGGCTTTAAAAATGGACAAAGAAACAAGCAGCTTCCTGAAGACAGGTTTGGAATACTTTGGAATCCCTTGTCATCTGCAAAAGCACGTTTTACTTTCTGTCTTCATGACTCATTCACAGAGATGCTCCCCATTCATTTCAGCACCATCTACATTCCATGCAAAGCTGCCATCCTATGGATACAGCTAAAAATTGACTAAATTCAAATAAAGGACTGTGAGTGCAAGCTGCAGAAAAAAAGTGGGAAGAAATCACGTGGTATGTAAAATTTTCTGAACCAACTGTACTGGGATTATCTCATGCCAAAGCTTGTGATTTGGCAGTGCTAAGGCTGTGGTCCAGCAACAAATGTTGAACATCCCTATCAACTATTTCTCTTTGTTTGGGATCCATGAAAGCAAAGTTAGTAGAAAAGAATGAAACTGAAGCCTACATAGGAAAGAACATGCTGAACTGGTTCTGTAGGCAAAACAAAAAGATTGTCCCATGTATTATTAGAAAAGTTATCTGTTATCTTAAGCATTGCCATTTCACAGAAATGGAGACCACACATCTAATTCTTTTCTATAGGTTTTCTAAAAGGTGGTTTCAAGCTACTCTCTGAGGAGTGGAGCTGGTTAATTGTAGCCCTGCTGGATTCCACATATCACAAAGGGCTCAACAAGAGCTAAAGAAAGAGAGTTTAATCAGATCTGGAAAAGATGGTTCTTAATGGAAGTGAATTCTGCAGAGGATGATAATCATTAAAACTGAGGAGTTAATCAAAAATCCTAAAACAAGAAGGGAAATTTGAAGCATCCACGAAACATTATCCCTCCTCCTTAAAAAGCAGGTGAAATAAAAAAAGAGCTCAATTAATAAAATGTTTTAAAAGCAAAACACAAAGTGGTCATTTCTCAGTCACCTCCTCAGCCACAGAAAAGGGGAAGTTCTTATTCCTGAGTCAGAATCACAGGACAGGTTATTGCATGGTGATTACTTTGAGACGGTGATTAAAGGAGTAATTTAAAACACTAGGATTACTAAAGGAAAGGGGAAGTTAAAACTGCCTTGGGAAAATTATTCCACATCCTCTACAAAGAAGGAAAATAACCTATCCTTGAATGCCACTCTGGAGGACATAATTAAAGAGGAATGAAACTCCCTAACAAAGGAAAGTGTTTTAATGGGGCAATACATGAAACACTGTGCCACAGAAAGGGGAAAGCTGGAGTGTGGGGGTGTTGGGGAGGGGGTGGGCTCAGCTCCAGCTCCAAAGGCCCCAGAAAACAAGGGGAGAGTCTTCCCAACACAGAATCGCTGCCCTATATGCCCCTTTAACAGGGAAGTGGAAGGCACTTCTGAGACTAAATGATGAGACTGCAGCTGCCTCTTTGCTGACACCCTTCTTGGCCACCTGCTTTGCCAAGATGATTTTAGCACAGCATCATGAGATGAAAGAATGAGCCTGTGCTAAGCTTAAACATGCTAAGTCACTAAAATGTAAAATATTTTTGTCCCCAATTACCAGTACTAATGGCTTCCTGTCTTCTACAGCTCCATTCCTTTGATTTTTCAACCTTGGTTTTCAACCTTGACCAGCTGGGCAAAGCCCAGGGCTGAAACTGGTCTGGATTCAGTGTTTACCCTGCTTGGAGCAGGATGTTGGACCCCTGAGCTCCTCCCCTACCTGACCATGACTTTCTGTCTAAGGTCCCTGTAAAGTGACAGCTCTGTAACAGAGTCACATTATCAAACTGATTTTAGAGAAGATCTATAACAAGGTAGAAGACAGTGCTGAAGGGATACAGTGCTCCTGCAAACTTTTGAGTGTTGCTCAAAACATAGATGAAAATACAAATCATATATTTAGGAAAACGTCTTGATTAAACAAAACAAAAAAAAGCATTTCTCCAGAGAGCAACAAAAATAGAAAGTTAAGGCAAATTCCTATTGGGGTGTGAAATTAAACCTAATTTAGAAGAAACATCCTTAAAATTGATGTCTTATGTCTTGAAGCAGTAGCCCCAAATAGCAAGAAAAGCTAATATAAATCCTACATTACTAAGTTTAGGGGTTTTTTGACCCTGCAAGTATCACATCTACCTCATAGCTGGTTACAACCTGAATTTATTGTACATAACTGTCATACCACTATTTAAGGTATTAATTTTCAGGCTGCAGCCTGAAACATCAGGTCTTGGGCCACAATAACTGATATAATAGCATCTCATCTACATAATAAGATTTATTTTTTTTAAGCTTCATACCTTATCAACCCATCCAGCAGGTAACAGCTTCCATCAAAGAACTTAAACCTGCAGCCATGGCCTTAACCTGCTCCTTGGGAGCCCAAGCACTGTGGGATTGCTCACTCTAAGGGCACGTTCTGTGAAATATTACACTTTTCAAAAAGTCTTGTCATGCTCACAGCCCCCACCTCCACCACCCCAGAGCTGTGCCCTGTGCCAGCCCATCTTCCCAGGTGCCAGCATGAGCCACGATGTCCCAGCTCCCACAGAGCACAGCAGGGATTGCTGCTTCTTCTTGCCCAAAGTATGGGGCACACCCACATGAGAATCCCCAGCAGGGCCAAAACCTATTTCTCCTGCCCAGAGCTGGAAGGAGAAATGTCTGGGATGCCTTTCTTTATGCTTACCCCTCACCTGAAACTCTGCTCCAGCTGTTTGTATCCAGAAAATACCAGTAGAAGACACACACTCATCTCCTGAAGGCGCTGTAAAACAGACACTGCTTTTTGTCCTTAAGCAAGGAGATTGATACTACAGCACTTTTAGCAGCATTTGAGAGGAAGGGCCTCACACCCCCAGCCTATAAACCCCAGTCACTTATCCAACATGTATATGCATGGCTCATTATCTTTCCTGTATTTCAAACCAACATTTTGCAGGAGAGTATCCATTTTCCAGAAAACATTAGACAAAGGTCCTCTATTTAAACCCTGAACTTTAAGCTTAATGGCTACCTCAGTCACATTCACAGGGGGAATATCCTCTTACTCAGCATTCAAAATCACCAAGTTCCTACAGACCTGCAAGAAAGCATTTTAAAACTGCTTATGGCCTCTTAACCAGCTACATTTTCTTCCTACACATAGACATTTGCAGAATGAAAATATCAGTTATACATCTGCATCAGATCTAAGAGACACAGGTATGAAAGGCACACTCCTGTGCTTTATTGCCATTTATAGCCACCCACACATACACACTGCAGCACAGTTAATTTTTAAACTATTGTGTGTCTTATAGTGCAGCTGTCTAAATAGAACTTGGTTGCAAACTATTTTCTTAGCTGGTAGTCAAATTCTTCTCCCAGATTTGCCTGCTAAATCCTCCTGCAGTTGAACACTAGCTAACTAATATTTGGCTCATTCTTCCCACATTCAAGCTGCCCACATTCAAAATGTCTGCAGTGTTTCCTCCCACCCTTACCTCCTGTTCCCAGCTCATGGATTAGTGTTGCCACATCACCCAGATTTCTTCTGATGGTTTCTCTTCCCCTCCTGATTTACGTCTCTGCACAGGACCCTCCACAGCCACTGGGACAAAATCCACTGTCCTGCATTTGTTTTAACCACCAAGCCTGGTGGCTCTGAACAGATGGAGTTTATAGCAGAGAACCAATTTTTTATTTTTTTATTTTTTTTCCTGACTACACATTGCTGTTCTACTTTGCTTGGACTTTTAAAAAAAAGAGCTGTGTCTCAAAATAAACCAGTTTACCCAAAACTGATAAAAACAAGTGCTGTAGATAAAACTTAGTCTTTTCCATAGAAGATATTTTAATTTTTTTTTTTTGCTTAAATTACAATGT
>WEZZ01007063.1:4736-9736 GCA_013400585.1 Chloropsis cyanopogon | reverse complement strand
CTCTGGCACAAGCTGTGTATGACATTTAATAGAAAAGGAGCTATGTAACCCTTTGGGAAAAAGAAGCATCTACTTAAGGACTGTTTGTAAGCAAAATCAAAACTTAGAAGGCATAAAAAAAAAAAAAAAAGAGAAAAAAAAAAGGCTGCAGTTTTAAAACTTCAATGCTTTGGAGACTAATAAATGGCTGTCCATTTTGAATAGGTTCCAGTACTGACGTGTTGTCTCATCAGTAAATAAAGATGTTAACAGTTTACTTTTCTTGACAATTAACAAATTGTTTTTAGATATCAAGACCAAATGTTGGCATTCTCCATAAATCTCTGCATCAAACAGGTGCCCACAAGATACACTTGCCAGACTTAAGTATATAAGAAAGCCAAATATAAATACAGTTATCATGGTGCTTTCAGTACTTAGAGCCAAATTCAACACTGATGTATTATCTCTGAATTAAGTTATGTGTCCTCAATGATGGAACTGGCTCTTCCTTTATAAACAGATTCTATAATTCAAATACAACACTGCTTTTCTTTTCAGACATGATGGAAGTAAATACTTTTCACCATTCAAATTCGTTAAACAAATTGGCTTGTAGTTCTAGGTGAAAGGATGTTATCTTTGTTTTGAAGGAAAAGGCAGAGACCCTTTCCTAATATGAAAGGAAATGTCCTTTGCATGCTTAAAATCTTCAGTTGTACTTAATGATTAATTCTGAAAGATATTTTCTTAGTCTGGAAGTCAAATTTCTGGTGGATGCTTTCTCTGGGGCTAAAATATAACTTCAAATGGAAAAATACTTTGCAGCTAAAAAAAAAAGAATGCATTTTTAGACAGTTGATGGCTTTCTCAATTATAAATATCTAAGGAAATTTAGAAACAAAAATGATGGAGAGGTTTAAGAAAAATGAGGCAGGCTGAGGCTACCAAAGTATTTATGGTGGCCAGCAGGTCCAGGGGGTTGACTGTGCCCCTGTACTCCACTCCGGGGAGATCCCACATGGAGTGCTGCATCCAGCCCTGGGCTCCTCAGTGCGGGAAGGATGTGTTGGAGCAGATCCAGAAGAGGGCCACAAAGGTAATCAGAGGGATGGAGCAGCTCTCCTGTAAAGATGGGCTGGGAGAGGTGGGGCTGCTCAGCCTGGAGAAGAGAATCTCTGGGGAGACCTTAGGGCAGCCTGCCAGAACCTAAAGATGAGGACAGACTTCTTAGCAGGGCCTGTTTGCAATAGGACGGTGGAAAATGGTTCTAAATTATAAAAGGGTAGATTTAGATAGATAGATTTAGACTAGATAGGACAAAGAGGGTGCTGAGGCACTGGAAAAGGTTGCCCAGAGAAATGGTGGATGCTCCATCCCTGGAAACATCCAAAGTCAGATGGGACAGGGTCCTGAGCAACCTGATCTAGCTGATGGCCCTGCTTGCTGAAGCTGGAGGTTAAACTAGGAGACCTGTGAGGGCCCCTTCCAACCCAAACTATTCTGAGATTCTATCACCTAATGGTAGGTGTTCACAGCCTATACTCAGAGAAACCATAGATAAGTTGTGGCTGGGGACAGTTCAGAAAGATTGCCATTGCAGGTCACATATGTTGAGGACATCTCATCCTTCATGCAAGAACAAAAGTTGTGTTTGCTGCATGTATTACTCAAAGAGATCGAGGATTTTTTCTTTCACAGGTTTATTTTGCTTACTCCTACCTCTGTCTCCCTGTAGCACCCAGATATTTCTTTCCCATTTCTGGTCTCTTAACCCTTTCCGGAAGCTACAAGCTATTCCATTCCCCCCACAGCTATCACTTAGTCAGCTTAAGTGATTCCATAATAGAATATATTAAAATTCTTATCTTTGAGCTGCCCTGATGTATCATCATACAACGGGATCTGTCACTGTGTTTGAACATCCTTATTTAATATGTTAGGATGTTATCTGCAATATGTCATATCGCTGTCCCTGGCATTACCCTAATACATGAGGAGAAGCAGTGGCAAGAAAGCACCAGGGCTGAGCAGGAGGGGAGGAACAAATCCCGAAAAAGCACTGGGAATTTGACAGAGTTCACAAAAGATGGTGTCAAATATTTTCCAGTACAGTAACATTTGGACTCTATGAAGTTTCTCTTTCTCTTCGCTGTAGGAGGATTGAGACAATTCGAGTAGCAGTATTTTTAAAAGTACTTTTAAAAGTAGTATTTAAAAAATTGTGTAGTAGTCTTGAAAGTAGTGTATGAGTGAGCTATGAAGCAATACTCAGTGGTGAACTCAGAATCAGAACACAAACTGAATATCCAGCAGAATTAATTATACCATTAGATGTTATTTGGCTATATTCCTGCTATTCCTTATTTTCTCTTCGCTGAAAACATGCAGTAATCAGTGTCAGCTATAGTGCTCTCACCCAGGTGTGTGTAAAATGTAAACATGAAATTAACATGTCTTAAAATGTTGGACCTTTTAAAACACTATATTAATATATTTTAAATTGGGATAAAAAAACATCTGTCCAGGAGGAAATCAATCAGTTACTTGTACTGACTCCCGGGAGGAAGGGAGGAAGGGATGAAGGGAGGAAGGAAGGAAAGAAGGAAAGAAGGAAAGAAAAAGATAATACTTTCACTAAATATAGTGATTGCTAAAGCATTATTATGTTTTCTCTCTCAAATCAGAAATCCAATATTTGTTAGGACATGGACACCCTGTGGTTGAGATTGCCAGGAAAATTCTTTTGGGCTTTGTTTGAAAGTTTGATATATTCAGGTAATAGCAGAGATGAAATAAAACATGTTCTGGTAACTCAATTTACACATGAATTAATCAAATGCACACCTATTTATAATTAAAATAATCAAATATTTGTTGTCACAATTAATGCCATTTTGTGCAAACAACTGTGGTGTTGGGATATACATGGCATAGGACTCTATCTAATTTTCTATTTATAAACAAGCTGTTTTCCCATGCAGCTTCAAGCCACAGCTCATATAGACTGAATTACAGGACATAGATTATGCAAAGAAAATAATATTATTAAAAAAAAAAAAAAAAGAAAGGAATCTGATTTTCTTCCCATTCTGGACAACTTCAAAGGTTCTTCTGATGAGCCTTTGTCTTCTCCTTCATTTCCAGAGCTAGTTTCACGTTCTCTAAAGACTCAATATCAAACCATCAGCACTTTTACACGGAGTTTTAATACCAGCCAACAAGCCAGGTCAAAGGGAGCATCCTGCAGCGCTGCTGTAACTTTTCTAGAACGAGCAGAAAGCATTTGTAACACTTGGGTACCACCTCTTCCATCATCCCTCACTTCCCTGACACATGGAGATTTGTGCAAATGGGGGCAGGAACAACACCTTCAAAACTACAGCTCCATCCATATTCATCCAGAAGGCATGTTTTTTCTGCATACTGGATTTTTTTTTTGCTTTATTTTATTTTGCCAGCACTCTGTTAGATGTAGTTCTGATTATAACCTGACCACCAAGCTCCCCAAACTGAACTCCTGCACCGATTAAGAGTAAAGGCAGTGTGTTTATGAAAGCCAGCAAATCTGTGAGTCAAAAGAAGACACCTTACCAAAGGGTCAGAATTTGATATAAGGAAGAAAACATCCAAAAGCATGGAAGAAATGCTACTCCTTTGGTAAAGAGATTCTGTTCCCAATACAAATCAGAGATTAATAATTCATTTCTTTATGGACTTTCTACTCTTGGCTCTAAGGAGGGAAAACAGTTTGAGAGCCCCACAAAGGCAGAGGAAAATATTATATATTTCCTACCTTCTGTAAATTTTAAACCAATTGACCTCAGTAGGGTGGGAAGGCGTCCCAGGCTCACGGCTGAAAACAATTTTTAATGCTCAATACAAAATTTAGTGTCTATTAGCTGGCAGAGAAAGGAAAAAAAAAAGGAGCTACCAAATAGATGCCTCAGTTCATATATCTCAATTTGTAACAGCATCTTTGATCAAGGGGTATAGAAGAGGAAAGTTACTCAGCTAAATTTCAAACTTTCTAACAGGGTTGTTATTTAATATAATTTTCCTACCCTATTACTTCTCCAGCATAAGCTGTTGTATACGATAAAGCGTTTTAACCTGATTTTTTTAACATGCTGTTTCTCTCTCAGATTTCAACAGACAAAGAGACAGTGGAGGGGTGCATTTGCTGCGGGAGGTTCCCTTCATCTGTTGTCTGGTTACAGATTCAGCTAATAACACGTTGCCTATTCTTTATTATTGGGCAGATGGTTATACAGACCATGTACTCACTGACATTTTTGTATTCCTTGCATAAAGCAGAATATTCAAGAGGAAAAACACTGTTTAAGAAGTTGTTTTTTCCCTTGACATGTTGTTCAGACAGGGTTTTGGGGAGTTAGCTATTGAAGTAGGGATGATACAGCTGAAATATTAGCATTCATTTTCTTATGCTAGATAGTAATGTTGCTAGAATTTCTTTTATTGAAGACGCATTTTGTCTTTTACTGGAGTAGTTAAAAGCCTAAACACCTGCCCTGAAGTCTAGAGTTATATTCCAGCCAATAATATTTTGAATTTTTGCAGAGTGAGCTGTTGCATGGCTCTGTGTATTGAACAATCACTTGCCTGTATTTTCACTCTTTATGAAAAAATCTGTCTTTATTCCATGTCTTTCACTGTGTGGCACTACCTACTTTCTTATCTTAGCATTTGAAAAACATTTCTTTATCCTCATAAACTTGGCTAAATTTCATTAGCAGTAAATAGCATTAGATTGATGGATCACAGAGAAATCAAGCAATAATCTAAAGCTGTATCTAACTCCAGTCCTTAAAAAAATAACATTATCAGCAATTAGATACTCCCTTATAGTCTTCCTGTAGTCAAACAGACCTAGAAAATTACAAAATACTCCCCACAAATAACACCTTCACACTTTTAGTTGATAGCTATGGATCATCTCATCAGTCTTCTGTTGAAAGAGCTATAGGTGAAGTGCCTGTCTTATCTTTAAAGATCAAACC
>WEZZ01007061.1:71085-95697 GCA_013400585.1 Chloropsis cyanopogon | reverse complement strand
GGTGAGGGACAGGGGACACCGGGCCGGGGGCGCACAGCGGGCACACGGTGACGAGCATTTGTCGCTGCGGTTCCCTTCGCCCCACCTGCCGCTGGAGCTGGGCCGTGCGAAGGCCGGCGGGTGGGCAGAGATGCTACGAAATGTTCTGCCAGGTGACCGGTGACACGGCGGCTGCCGGGGTCACTCGTACGGCTCGGGCTGTGCTCGCATCAAAAGGCAGCTGAGCCAAAGGTCCGTAGTCTGGGCACAGGGGAAGGGTTGGGTGTTATTCCCTCGGGATGGCAGGACCCGAGGGAGCAGCTTGAGCTCCCTCAGGGGACGTTTAGGTTGGGTATCTGGAATGGTTCTTCCCCCAGTGGTCAGGCACTGGAACAGGATCCCCAGGGAAGTGGTGACAGCCGCAAGGCTGAGTGTAAAGAGCATCTGGACTCATATCACCCACCTGGCACGTGGTGGGACTCGGCTGTCCTGATGTGTCCTGTCCAACTCAGCATATTCTTTGATTTTCTGTTCCATTTTACATGCTTTGTCATCACACATACAGGAACCTGGCTAGACTTTTCCTTCCCAAACACACAACAGGAAAATTGTCCTTTACAGGCTGCTCCAAGCACATTTGGTTCCTGCTTCATCTGCCTCTTGTTTTTCCTGCACAGGTGAGCAGTGGGTATGGATATGGACAGCGTGTTCTCAGGCTCTTCTCTGCAGAGCCTCGCCAAACTGCTGCGGGATGCTCCAGAAGAGGATGATCATGATGATGATGATGATGTGGTAAGCCTTTCATAAGAGTTGCTGCTTCTTTTACATATTGTACCATAGCCTTATCTTGTTAATCAAGGAGAAGAAAGAACTCTTTTTCTCCAGAGTGAGGAGTGAGTAAAAAAAGAATGAAAATCTTAGAAGGTTTTGGACTGACTGAAACAGCTCAAGGATACTTTCAGAATAACAAGCTCTTGAGAATGCGCAAGATGCCCCAGGAAAACAAGGAGAAATTGCTAGCACAACATATGAGGGAGGTTTAGTTTCTCAGCCTGAAGGAAAAGAGAACATGGAGTTGAAAGAGCTTTAGATACTTCAGACTTCCCCCTACTTTTCCCTGAACTCTGCTGGAGACGAAGGCAATTACAGCCAGATATGAGGGGAAAAATTTGCTGCTCAACTTCTGAGTAAGGACCAAAATATCCAGAGGCAACTGAGTGTGTTAATTGTATATGTCAGGCATTGAAGAGCTGTAGAGATAATTGATCGCTGAAGTACAGTAGGTATTTTGGTCATTGTAAAATAGGGAAAGGTGAACAATCATTCTAAGGTGCATAATCTGAATGAATAATGAGAGAAACATTTGAATGTATTTTTCTGTATCAATTCCTCTCAGGAGCAGATGAAAATCACAGAGTTTGGAGAATATGCATTATTCCTGCAACATACAACATCTGCTTTTATCTAGGCCTGCCTGTGTGCTGGGAAGAAATATTCCCAGGAGCCTCAAAGGTGCCAACAATGTGGAAGGCCTCTGTGAAGGCTCAAAACTTTGCCAAGTCTCTCAGAATTTTGAAGAGATCATATTATGACATGGATAACAAAAAAAACCAAAAAAAAACACAAAAAAAAAAAAAAAAAAAAAAACCAAAAAAAAAAAAAAAAAAACAAACAAAAAAACCAAAACAAAACAAACAAAAAAAAACCACACCAAAACCAACAAAAAAACCCAGATAACAAAAATGGCAAATGCCTGAGTGTTCCTCCAAATCACTCCCCAACAAAAAGATGACCAGCCCCAGCAGTGGCAATGCAAATAATATTTGGGATAAAAGGGGTGCATATCCCTTGAAGTTTTCTTTCAGAGGGTTACAGATGTGGTCCTTCACACTCCAACTATCCTCCAGCTGTTTAATGCCTGCCTTTTAAACCCTGCATTATTGCTGTACATCTCTGCAGTAAACATCCGCATTTTAAAAAGAATTTGTTTACATCTTATTAATAAAATGAATGACACTTCAGAGACAGAAATGGGAAATTGCCACGAGAGATGTCAATTAAGTCTGAGTCAATCTGGGTAAATTGAAATCTTTATTTTGATTTAATTTAATGCTCTGTGCATATGAGGCACTTTTATTGAACCAAGGAATCTTCATACATAGAGAAATGCCTCACATTGGCCTATTAGCACTAAATTGATTCATAATTAGAGGAAAATGTTGGTGCCTCATGATCTCTGCTAAAGGAATCCAAATGCTCTGATGGGGCTTTCATGTAGCACCCTTGGTTTCCTGTAATATTTTCATGGCAGGCAAAGCGTGGAAATTTTGCCAAAATGCCATGGAAACCAAAATTCACAGAGCACATCTGTCTGTGTTACTGGGCTTCTGTGAGTTCTGCTTAAACCCAGTGTGTCAAGGTCACTTTCTGCTGTGTGAGAGTGAAGAAAAGAGAATGTTCAGTGTTCAGTCATGTAACTGTGGGATAATGTTTTTTTCAATTCTATCAGGGATTTGTTTGACCTTAGATGATGTGTTGTATTTACTGACATCGTGGTTGTAACCAAGTTTGGCTCTACCAAAATTGATTTAAGATCTTCTTGCCTTTCTTTGCAGCCACGTTGTTCTGTTGGTGCCATGACTCCTGGGAGTGTTGGACCAGTAAAGAAAGAGCCCACCAGTAAGGAGGATTCTTGGTGTGTTTTGGCATTCAGTCTCATGTCAGCAGACTGGAACAGCTGTAGTGAGACACCACTGCAATAAAAGAGGAGTCACTGATGTTTGAGATGGGCAGAGCATGACTTTTCTTACAATTACACTGCAAAATTATTCCTTTCCTGAAAGCTTAACTCTAAAACATGCAAAGAGAAGCAGAAAGGGTAATGCCAGAGCAGCCTCCAGTGGAGATGATAAGAGTTCAGAGCACAGCCTGGTCAGGGGCTAAGGGAGCAGAACTGAGCAGCAAAGGCTCCATATAAGTACTCAGGAAAGACAGGAAGGCAGTTTTGGTAAAGACTTGGCAAAGTTAATGTTAAGGTTTTTTTGGAGCTGAGGCTGTCACATTATTGAGCAGTTTAGTTAAGAGCCCTAAGAAAGGCCAACAAGGGCCAGGGTGAGTTTTGCAGGAAAGGGACTGTGGCAAATATAATAGATTATTTTTGCTTTTATTGCTATCCAACAATAACCATAGATTCTATTCTAAAACACTTCAAGTTTCACATTTACCAGCTTACTAAAAGAATATTTTTCCATGCAGGACAGACATAAACCATACTATACAAGTTCTGCCCACAAACTTTCATGTGTCTTAAGCACCAGGTCTGGACTTTGCCTGATAATTAATGGGAAGAACTGGATTTCTGTGTGAGGAGGTGATCCTCTTGTGAATGACTCTGCTCACTGAAAATCTCATGTCAGGGGGCTTGTAGAAGATTAGTATTTCATCCCTCTACACTTTACTGATTTTGAAGTGCTAGATATTATATGCCAGAAAGGAGGATTTCCAGGAAATAAAGGTTGGGTAAAGGAGATTTAAGTGAAAGGAAAACATCCTCCCTCTGCAAATCCTCATTCATAAGAGAGTAAGGTGAAGAAGACTGCAATCATTACCTAGAATGCTTTTAATGCAAAGATTTTTCTAAAGCCTAGAAATACTTTGCTAGGCTTTAGAAATGACTTTTCTCTTTTTTTTTTTTTTTTATTCTTGAAAAATATTCTAAGCTTTCAGCAAGCCTTGAGGAACAGACATTTCAAAATGTGTCAGTGTGATTTTTCTCCTCACTTACAGGTACTTTTCAAGTGAAATCTGAAAACAAGAAAACCATTTGGAACACAGAGGAGGTCCCAGAAGGATCTGAATTTGATGATACCTGGGACCCCAGAGAAAAGCCAGAGTAAGAGGCTGAGGCTGCCTGTGTGGGCTTTACATAGCATTAATGGAAATGAGAGTTAAACTGCATCTCCAGCCAGCTGAAAAGCTTGTGTTGTGCAAGAAGAAAGGAAAGACGTCAGTGTTGCATCTAAAGCAACATGTGAGGAATGGTTTTAACCCCTCTCTTGAAATCTTCTGATCTCAGAACAGAAACTTAGTGTTGGTTTTTCCAACATAAGTTTATGTGCCGTGTCAGTTACTTGTATAAAGTGGGATTAGGAGGGGAAGTGGGTCAGAAAAATGATTTATTAACTTTAAAATATGCCATTTGTGTGAAATACCTGCTTTTTCCTCCTGCAACTGAGATGCATCCATTTCTCCATACTCATAAATTCATAAAGTAATCCAATGTATATTTGCATTTCAAAGGTTTAAGCTCTTTAGAGACAAATAGCACTGCAGAAGAAAAGCTGTGTGCAGGCAATTTTGAGCTCTTAAATCTTGTCATTCAATCTTAGTCTGTCAAAGCACAACTTAAAACCAGAGCTTTTTCCCTTACTCATAGAAAAACAGTAGCAAAAATATTCTTGAAATCAGGCATGTAAGTTGGAGTTTGTAGAGGTCAGAAAGCCCTGAGGGTCAGTCCATAAAGCAGCTTTTGCATTTCCAATCATTGCATTTTCCAATCATTTTCAGTGCCATATCCTGAAGTGTTAAATGCTGCAGCATATGGATGTAGCCCATGAAGCTGCACATTGGACTCCAGAATCTTCACTTTTTCCTGCATGTAAGTCAGGACGTGTGGAGTCCAATTTCCCAGTTAAACACAGGACCTGAGCCCCACCTAAACGGGGACTCAGCCTTTCTGAAAATGAGGTTTTCAATTTCCCAGTTAAACACAGGACCTGAGCCCCACCTAAACGGGGACTCAGCCTTTCTGAAAATGAGGTTTTCAATTTCCCAGTTAAACACAGGACCTGAGCCCCACCTAAACGGGGACTCAGCCTTTCTGAACATTATTTAGAATTCCCCCTCACGCACAGTTGTCCTTGAAATGGTCACTTGTCAGGAACAGAGCACACTCTCTTTGTATTGTGGGCACAAAGAAGCTTTTCTCATGCCATTCTTTGACCCTTCCCCTCTGCAGTGCTTCTCCAGCCTCAAGCACTGGTGACCCGTGTTGCACAGATGAAAAGAGAGTATAAGTCTTTATAATAGCTCATCAAATGAAGCAAAGAAAATGTGCTAAAAGGAAAACAGATGGCTACAGAGGTGCATCCAGAGCTATTAGACACATTTATCATTGACTTAGGAATTATTACATATGTAGATGCACACTGGAGATGTGAAAGACTTCCTAACAGCTTAGACAAGTGATCCACCTCAGTAATTTTGCTGAACTTAGTAGGAGTAGCATATGTTATAAATACAAATTCAGTTTTCCTTTCCTCATTCATTAATTACCAAGAGCAAGGGAATACGTGATTCTACATTTTGTAGATGTGAAGGAGAAGAAAATAAATGTTGGCTGAATGCAAAACTACAGTCTGGCTTAGGAATGTTATGCTCAGGCTGCAAAAACACATGTTATTGTGACATCCCCCTTTTCAAATCCATTCCCCAGGAGTTTGTGGTGTTTGACTTGTTGATAAGCACCATATCCACTTAGGAAGCATTTCCTGATCCTGCCAGGGCTGGTTAGGGAAGCAGAGGCAGCATGGTGAGTGCTTTGGGAGCTGGAGTGAATGATCTTTACCCGTCTTCCAGCTGTCTCAGTCATGGCTCTGAACAGAAATGCAGTGCAGATGGATTGGAGCCTTGAAGGGAGATTGCAAAGGAGGAGAGACAGTGTGAGGAGGATTTACAGTCCTCTGAGAATCACAGTCTGCTTTAGTCTCTTGCCCCTGCTCCAGTATTATTAGGGAATGACTTCTCTTTGGCAGGTATGAGATTTCATTCAAGCAGCATGTGGGAACAGAGGATGTCTTCTTTGGGATGACTGGGAAAGACCCCTCCACTGCCTGCTGTGAAGATATAGTGGTGAGCTGAGCCTGGAGCTCTGATCCCTCTTTGTGCTCTTGCTCTGCCCTTTCCCATCTTCCCATCTTTCTGAGGGACAGAATGTAAACACCAAGCTCCTGTAGCATTTTCTTGTGGTTCTCCAAGCATTTTTAGATGACATTTACACTTGCTAGCCTAAGGAACTTGTGTATCTCCTCAAGGACCAAGTGTGCTCAAGGGAATCTGTGCAAATGCATATGCCCCATATAAACTTAAAGGGAATAAAATGTATCTCTAAGATGAAGTTTCATCTTGGACACAGTTTTGGAGAGGGGAGGGGCTGGGAAGGAGATTTTTTTTCATCTTCCTGCATTTTTTACAAGGTGTGTGGGTTAGCAGAATGCTACAATGCTGACAGCCTTTAAAGTTCCAGCTATCAGATCCTGCCTCATCATTATATAATCAAAGACCTCCCTGGTTTCTGAGCTCCAGGACAGGTAGAACTGCTGTGTTATCTTTGTAGCAGAAGCAAACTGTCCCTGCCATACACAAAGCCTGAGGCTTTTGCTGGATGTTGAACACCTGTCAAGCACATTAGCAGCTCAGGATCTGGAAGAGAATAGGATATCAATACACATCACTAAGCTATTGAAAGCAGTCATTATCACTGTCGTATTTGCTCTGATACAAATTACCTACTCAAAACGTTGCTCTTTGATACTAGCATTGAAATATTCATGAAAATGAGCTATTTTATGGCTTTTAGGGCAACATATGTAATCACAGTTTTACCTCTGCCCATCATTTCAGATTAAAATCAAGCTGCCAGAGACAAAGTACTCAGACATTACATTAGACATCCAGGACAAGGTTCTTGACCTTCGAACTCCCAAAAAGTAAGTCTAGCACAATTGATAGAAGTACAGTTAATGTCCTGTTTGAAATGGGCTTTAGCCAAGCTTTTAACTGCAGTCTGTGTGGAAAGCAAAGATAAGATTGTACTATTAATTGCTTGTGAGAAATAAATACAGAAAAAAACACCCATAGTCCATCCACAGGTGTACAATCTGCTGGCTTTGAATCTGTGATACTGTCCAGTAAAAAGCTTTAGGACAGATTTTGGCTACTCAGACAACAAGGTTTCAAGGGCTCAAAACATCTGGGAAAAAGCTGGCCAAGGTCTTGAAAGACTTAGTTAGTATTCATAAGCACTAATTTGTACAAATATGTGTGACAGAAGATGGTTAAAAAAGTGCAGATAAATTTTCAGTAGCTAAAAACCAAATTATGGACATATCCAAGCACAGATGCAGAGATGCAAATGTTACAAGGCTTTCTAAAGAGATTTCCTTTGATTTTTTTTTAATAGAGTTATTTCAAGCCTACAAAAATAATCAACTGACTGATACACTCTTGGATTTCTCAGTCTTCCTCCATCTCTTCCTCAGTGTGCTATTCCCCTGCCTGAGATTTCCAGATAATTCCCATGTCTGTTTTGCTCAAAGTCCTTCTTCACAAAGGCTGTTTTTATAAGAAACCTTAATCCTCTCTTGGCTGACTTGTTGCACTGAATGGGGTGTGGGAAGATCTATTTTCTGCAGATAAATTCGAGGTGCAGGCCATGGATTAAGGCCTAAATTAGTCCCCAGTAGACTAACGATAGAAAAGCCACTTTTCTCCAGGCAGAGGCAGTTACCCTGGGCTTGGTTTTAACCCAATGATGCAAAAGGAGTGGAAGAAGGTTTGGGAATGTTAGTTTTGAAACTGGAAAATTGGGAGGAATAATTGTTCAGCTCATGACTTGCTGAACCTATGGGCAGGAAAAGAAGTAGCTTAATGCAATGGTGCAGATGTAGGAAAACCTCAGCATCCTTTTCCTTACTGTCTTAAAATTCCATCTTTTTGGTGACTCAGATCTGCCATTATCTTCTCAGTACCCAGCTGTCTCTAGTCACAAGCCTAGCAAATAAAAAGTTCACCATAAATCTGATGGTTGCTTGGGTACAGCCTGAACCAGTGCTGCTTTCACAAATATAAGTGCAAGTCTTCTCAGTATGAAAGAAACAATCAGGATGTCAAGTTCTACATACTGAAAAACTTTGCTCTCCCACAGATGGGTAGGAAGACCCAAAGCAACTGCTTCCAACTCTGTAATCCTGGGGCTGCTGCTAAGCCAAGCTGCTTTTACATGATGGAAATGTTTCAGGGCCAGTCTTGCTGTGCATGAGGTGTTGCAGGAACCCCACAACCCGTGACAATGAGATCTTTTGGAATAACATTCCCTGGCATACTGACTGAGGAATTGCAGGAGTAACTTGCAATGACATCTCAACTGCTCACCTGATCTGACACACTGACATTCATTGTGTCCTCTGTTACAGGAAGCTGCTGCTGCACCTCCCCTACCCTGTGAACAGCAAGGAGGGTAGAGCTCGTTTTCTCTCTGAAGAGGAGATCTTGGAAGTCACCTTAAGAGTATCAAGAAAGTTGGATTTCATGAATTTTTCTGATGGGTAGAGAGATAGAGAATGTTTGCAAAAACTACTGTTCTAGTTTGAAGTCTTTTGGAAACCCAGCTTGTTCTGCAATAGTAGATTGTTTCCCTTGAACAGTCCAGGGGAATGTCTCTGGAGAAATGAGTCAGAAGGAACACAACACCCACAGGTTCTAACAGCTGATGCTGTCTGGCTCTTACACTGCTCTGGTTAACTTTCTTCCTTCAGTCTGATACAGACCCTGTGAATCAGAAAGTGGGAGATTTCAGTTCTGTAAGCCAGGGAAAGCCTCTTCTGTGGTCGTGGCTGAGGGGTAGCACAGTGAGGCTCTGGACAATGTCTGGGTTTCAAGACTTGCAAGTGCTAATGTCCTTGCTTGGTCTCCAGTGCTGGGACTGGGGCCAGTTCAGAATCTCCTCTTGCCTGTTTCTTGGTGAGAAGATCAAAGTTCTTCAGGGATCCATATCCACGTCTGAGGCTCCTTTACACTGGCAGAACAAGTTAACCAGCTACAGTTAGATTGCTGAACATCTCAGCTCTTTTGAACAGTTTTTTGACAATTTACAGTTCAGTGTTGTCTATTCATCTGCTGTCCCTCCACCTATTTTTCTGATCTTTGTTGATTAATAAAATAATAGGTTCTAAGGAACAGTTCCAGTTATCTTTGAGTCTGCCTTCTCTACATTATGCTCTGAGAGACCTTGTAAATTTGAGATAAGAGGAATTTTGCATAACAAAGCTTCTCTCAAAGGGCTGAAATGCTGCAAAATCTGTTCTTTGGCCTTCAGGTCCAATCTGGAGATACAGAGTTGGGCAACCAGGGTGTTTCTCTCAATAGCTGCTGGGCAAATATATTAATTTAACATTGTTAGTCCTGCAGGAAACAAAGGTACTTGCTCAATAATCAAAGTGAAGAGGAGGCCCTGGCATGTTGATGGTACACTTAACCAAAAGCCTGTGAGTACTTTCAGAGCAAAATGGCTTGAGTCCTGCATTCTTCTGGGGGTGGAAGTAGAGGAAAATAATTGGCCAGCTAGGCTGCAGACAGCACCCATGCAGCTAAATTTGTGGTAGGCTGTAATGAGAAGATGGGTACTCCATGATGGATTGCAGACACTGACAATGAGTTTAAAGGTGTAGTCACTGTATGTTTGTAATTATAACTCCAGGACAAATTAGGCTGATGTCTGGACATTTCAACCACTTCCCTGAAAAGTGAGCCATTGCTTGGGTCAGAATAGTCCTAATCAACTTCTGCTTTAGCCTTAATGCACTGGAAGGCAGATACTTCATTTATGATTCATCACAAGCTATGAAATATGCTGATAACACTCAGGGGCTTCTCCAATTGGTATCTGCTTAAGCTTCCATAAATTAGATCTGAATGTCTCTTATTCCGAAGCTGTGGTTGAGCAGGACAATGTAGATCTATGAGAAAAGGCTGACATCATTCCTCCTGACTCAGTTTTTCCCTCCCGTGCTTGCCAAACAAGCTGTTTCTTGGAAAAAGGTTGTCTTTGTGGTCCCTAGATAATATGCTGCTTAATTTTTGCATTTCTTATACACATTATAAGAAAAGTGGAAGATTAACCAGTATTTATATGCATGTGAAGGTAACATTTGTCCAAATTAATTCAGTTTATCCATGGCAGGGTACAACTCTTCTGAGCCCTACTCCAGTGCAGGGCTGGAGGTTATGTTGCCTTTATAATTGGCAGTAGTCATTTACTAAGCCTTAAATCATCAAGTTCTGCTTAATTTAATGTCAGTGTTTGATACTGAAAACAGGGATGAGTCTGGCTCATTGTGCCTCTCTCCAGTGTTTTAGTCTCTTATGGAAATGAGCATATGCCACCCTGGTGTCCGTATCGTAATTTATCTCCAAATATTTTTTAACCTGAGGGCATTTCATCAGCATTCAGGAGACAGAAATCTGAGGTAAGTATATTCTATAAGAAAAACAGCTGCTGAATAGAAAAGGGAAATACAAATTTGTACTGTTTAAGGGGGAGGTTGTGATGTGATTTCTTGTACCTGCTGGCCACTCACTCTGTGCATCCACCTCCAGGCTCCTGCAGCTCATCCATGAGGGGGAGCTGGCAGGTTGGATAGGAAAAGAGTGATATCCTGGCAGGAGGAGGCTGAAATCACAGAGTGAGGCTAGAGGAACACAGGGGACAAACTCATAAGCAACCAGGCTTTGTGTGTTCCACTCAGAATAAGCTCTACTGCCCTTTTCACTAGAGCAGGGACACTGCTCTGGGCATGGGCAGTTTGCTGGGCTGTTCAGATCCACTGCTGAAAGCACCATCATCACCTGGAGAGCCTCTCACATTCTCTGTGTCAAGGACACAGAGACTGCCCTAGGCAAAAGTTTGAGTTTTGGGGTTTGGATTTTTTCCATATATCCTCCCACAAGGAAACTGGTCAAAACAACTCACAGGTTGTCAAAATTCCCAGAAATCTGGATGCTACTGGCAGCTACAAGAGTTGACCTTTTCGCATAGGCTTGAGGGCAGCTTTGCTTTGCTGAAGTAGCACTGGCAGAAATCCTCCAGGAGGGGAACCCCCTTTGCCTTTGATCATCAACACTGGTGCCGAAGTGCCACTCCAACACCTGCAAGCATCTTAATTAATCAAAATTATGAGCCCAGTTAAACAACCCAGCTATTAAGCCCCAGCCATTAAGCATCATCAAGCTTTATTTGGTTCCCATAAGAAGCAGCTTGATTAAATGTATTGCAGTTAAGTAGAGGGTACTGCAGATGAGGAACTGAGATAGAAGCTTGTTTGTAGTAGCATCCCAATAAACTGCAGGTTCTCATCTCACCTTGTTCACACATTCTGTCCTCCAGTTGTTGCTGCAGAGCCACCATCCCCATTTTGACTTGTTCCTGCCTTCCCTCAGAACAATGGTGGTGTGCTAAAATACGTGGCCCAGCTCACTCTCTGAATTTCCCCTCTCTTCATTCCCCTTTGTCCACTTACTGCCCTGGGACCAAGATACTTGCCTCATTCTATAGCTTGAGGAAGAGAAAACCCAGAGGAATTGCTCTATATAAACGCCTGAGACAGTGCAAGAGCTTAAATTTAGATTTTTCCCTTAAACCTGCAGGCTCTCATTCTCATCTTCCTCCAGGTCTGCTGTTGATATCATCATATACCCCTTCTATCTGTCTTAAAAGACTGCTTCATTTTTCTGCTGTTCAGTTTAAGTTTGTATCCAAACTTTGTGTTCTTCCTGCACTGTGTGAAACACTGCTTTATCAGTATATCCTTCCCTCCAGACAAAGTTTATCTAAAATGACTAAGCTGTACCTACGTGTACAGACAGATCTGTCTCCCTCATGCTGGAGCAGCTCCTTTCCAACCTGCTGGTGTTGGTGTAGACTTTTACCCTCTGCTCTGCAGCACCTGCAGCTTGGATTCCTCCTTGTTCTCTGGGATCCCCTTCAGGAGCTGCTGCCACAGACAGACAGTCACTGTTGTCTGCCCGTGGTCCTGGCTCCAGGGAAGGTGCCTGGGATATGCTGGGGGCTGGTTTATTTTTTCCTATGATCTTCACAAATGGGAGATGATTTGTCTCTCGGTGTCTCTCTTTGCTGGCTTTGTGTCTCTCTTCATTCTGTTTTCTCCTTCGGGCAAAATTCAGTTTCAGATTGTGATGAATTCATCAGAGGATGGTGAACAGCATCTCTGTTTTTCCCTTTCCATCACGATTGTTCTGTGCTCTTTTCAGGAGACTCTGATCTCTTCTCTCCTTTCCTAAGTGCTTTATCTCCCCTGATTGTTCTCACATTAGGACATTTCTCACCACAGCCTCCTGGCAGGTTGCTGTTGACATATCTGAGCCTTGTCGGATGTGCCCAATATGAGTGAAGTGTGTGATTCATTTCCCCTTCCTCAGATCAAAGCTGGGTGAAGAGCTTTGTCCTTCCTTGATGTGTGTCCTGTCTGTGTGGGTAGGAAGGGGACACAAGCATGAGACCACAGGCAGAACCTGGAGTGTGTTAAGGCACTTACAGTGAAGGACCATGGCACAAAAGCAGCAGATGTTGCAGGCTGTGTGAGGAGTGTTGACAGAATTGAGAGGCCTCTTGAGCCCTTGCTTCAAATATAGCCAATACCACACGTCCCTGGTGCAATCTGGTTATGAAGAAATGAACCAACTCAGAAAAAGTCAGAATCATTCAGAATTTCAGCCTTCCCCAAGGCCTGAAAAGTTTCTCTCTGTTTCCTGATGTGTGTCCCCACATCCCAGATGAATACTGAAAAAAGTTTTTGAAATCCACTCCAGGGCAGCAGTGACACAAGCAACAGAGGAATGCCTTTGGTTTTGGAGTACTTCTCTCAATCCATGGGAATCTTTGATCATTTGGAGCTTTCTCATCTCAAGGCCTCCCTTTCATCTTTTTTTCTCTGCCTCCACACACTCATTTCTGAAGAGAAGATCATAGGGAGTTGCCAGAACTATAGCAGATACTGTCCACCTCCAGTCCTTAGAGACCATCTCTCTTTAATTGGGTGTCTCCTTTGTGGGTCTCAGCAGCCTGGAAACTCACTTCTGATGCAGATCAATATTTTTTTTAACCATGCCATTTTAACTTGATGGTATCACAACCCAGCAAACATTTCCAAGAGTGCTATGTTGTATTTACTGAAACAATTCTCTGATTCTATTTGGCAGCCTGTCTCCTGCAGCTGCTGAGCAGAGAGCAAAAGAGCCACGCACCTCTTCTGGAAAACTCTTGTCATGTTAGAAAGCTGTGTAAAAAGGAACAGGATAGGAATGGAGATGGACACAGCTATTTTGTTAACTCATCAGGTGACATGGGAAGGCAGATATTTGCCAAACAGTGGCAGATCAGGAACTGTACAAATGTAAGGACCAGTACTTGAGTGAAATGACACCGTGAGCTCTGGGTGGGCTCCACCCCTCCCAGGGGCCCAGGTAATGAGAGTTTACCACCCCTGGGGATCTCTGTGACTGGGAGCCCTGGTGATGGGATCTCCTGAGCCAGATTCCTGTAGTTATATCCCCAAAGCTGCTCTTGGGGGGCACTGTGACAAGCTGGCAAGTGTAGAGAGGGGGATGAGGTGAGGGATTGACTTCACCTGGGATAGTCAGTTATACCTTTTCTCACCTGAGCTGAGCCCGAGGGAGCCACAGGATTCCATCCAGCACGAGTTAAATGGTGAGGAGCAGCACTGGGAGAAACTAAATGAGCAGGGGTTGTGTTTAAGGTAATATAAAAGTTGGGTGTGGATTGAGACACTGGAAGCAAGGCAATGATGTGAACTGGGCAAAATCACAAGTGGGAGAAGAAAGACGTGATCAAAGTTTCTTTAAAACCACTGTGTTGAAAGGGAAGTTCAGAGCAGACAGCCACCCTGAGCTTAGGGCTGCTGAGATATCTTTGTCAGAATGTCACCAGCGCTGAAAATCCTGTGCCAAAGGAAGCTGTGGGAAGGGGACTGTGCCTGGAATAGCTATGAGCTTTCCAAGAGGGCCTGAGCACTTGGGTCATGGAGATTTGTTGGGCTGGGAGCCTTGCCTCACTCTGGGGGTCAGACTGAGGTGGCCCATTGCAATTACTTTTATCAACAGCAGATGAAAGGGGAATTGGTGTTGGGAGTTCATGAACCCTCTCAAATGCTCCCAACAGCCTGAGCCTCTGTGTTGTCCTTGCAGCACCTATTTCTGGGTAAGCAGAGTTGTGTGTGCAGTGCCTGGGTGACAGATTGCTGTGCCCTGACCTGGAACAGGGGATGTCACATCTAGTTTTAGGCCTACATGCATATGCATGCTTGCCTCCATCCTTTTCCCTATTTAAAGCAGCCCATGTTTATTTAAAAAAAAAATCCAAAAATCAACAAACTAAAAATGAAAAAAACTCACCCACAAAAATTAACAAAAATAAATACCTCAAGCTTTTGCTCTAAGATCAGTAGGTAAATGGATAAATGAGGGCATTAGAATTGTTCTTATTCTGAAGCCAGGTGCTACCTTCAGACCAGGGGTAGGGCATCCCTCAGATGAAAAGTTTCACAAAGATTCTGCAAGGTTGTCTTGAACCAGTACTTGGATAAGAGAGCTGAAGGTGATTAACTGCTTGCTGTGATACAGATGCTGAATGAAGAGAGGCCTGAAGTAATAGAAAACCCCATTTCTGTTCTCTTGCATCATGAGTTCCCAAGTTTATGCTCAGTGAGTTTATTTAAATTGGAGCACTGCTTCTATTTGGAACTAATATTTTTGTTTTCCTGAATAAAATGTGTTTTCTAATGTTGTTGCCCTTCCCCAAACCACAGCCAAGCAGCATCTCAGCCTACTTTCTTAAATCAAGAAAATTGTTTATGTCCTTGGGAGCTGGCATAATAACACCTGAAGGAAGCCATGAGACACAACAGGAATTCATTCTTAAGTTAATGAAAGCTGTGCAGTGTAGCATAAGGATGATCAGGGCAGGTCTTGGGCAGCATTTGTCAAGCTAAATTCCTTTCTGTTGAAATTGTTCTCCTTGGAAGAATCATGGACCAGCTTAAATACTGCTGCTATATAAGTTTATTATATAGTATTTCTTGGTACAAAAATGTGTAATAGAACAGGGTACGGGACAGAAACAGGAGAAAGTTGCTACGGATCAAAAAAGAAAGAGAAAAATGCATAAATGCCCTACCAAAGTGGGGGAAAAACCCATCTGGGTAGTGTGGCATATTTTCCATGGAATTTGTCACCTGGAAGCAGAGTGTTTTGGTACTCACTGGAGGGACTGAACTGGAGATGGGGCTGATGCCAAACACCTGATAAAACCAAAGCACACAGAGCCTGAACCCATCAGAAGAAACTCTGAAAGAGCTGGGAATGAGTTTCTGTACAAGATCTTAAGCAGAAGACCAGCTGCTGCAGTGAGCAAGGTCAACTCTCCCCCTTGATTTGGGACTGCCTTGATGTGGGAAAATGAGGTCCTGGAGTAAATATGGACTTGAATGCTAAAGCTCTGCCTCAGTGGTCAGAGCAGGCCTGTGGTGGAATATCACAGCATCTCCTGGGCTGTGAGTCAGAGCAGACTCGTCACCATCAGGCGCCTTTCCCGTCACAAGGACGTGTTTGTCCCCTCTCGGACTTGCATGGCCCTGTGCCTTCAAGGAAAAGGAGCCACAGCTCAGTTCTGTGCCTTACTCTGCCACAGGTCTGCAGCAGGACACTGTGCCCAAAGGAACAGACCTGCTTCTGTTTCCTCTTGCTGCAAATCCAAGTGGTAGTGTGGGAATGGAGATGCCCATGGCCAAGTGCCCTCCTGAGGCATGGGCTGGGAGAGAAGCTGGGGGTGTCAGCAGCCCTCTCCCACATGGAGATGGTCCTGTGCTTTTCCTGCCTGGGAAAAGTGTAACAGAGTCAATTTTGCATGTGTGAACAACTTCTCTCAAATGAGAGCAAGGAGCTGAGTTACCAAAGCCTGTTTCCTATGGATCTGTCCTGCAGTGCATACAGGAGGATCTAACACAGCCCTCAGTGATCAGAGCAGGATGTGCCTGTCATCCACGTGGATTGAGATGCCTGAATCAGCACACTCGTTTCCCCAACAGTGGGAGCATCAGTGGGTTTATTTTCCATCTAGATGCTTGTTGACATGCATGGTGTAAACCCATCATTCCAGCTAACACTGACAGAGGCGGAGAGGTCTCATAGTAATTAACCACCAAGCTCAGATGTTGCTGAGAGTGGGAGGGGAGAGGAGCTGCAAACAGCATACTGGCATCTTTCTTAAAAAAATAGAATCTGCCAAACAAGTTTAAATTGCTTAGAAAGCTCTGGGAGTTGGAAACAAATAATAAAAAAAAAACCAAACCAACAACCTGCAGTTGCTCTGGGGAAGGAAGAGGGAGGCAGGTTTGTGGTACTCTAACAAAGCTGCCAAGAGCCCAGCTCAGAATAGCTAGAGAAGATAGACATCATGCTTGCAGTGACTTCTCAGACTGGAAGGGGTTAACCAAGCTGTTGACTTTTCTATTCCCAGCACCTCAGGCTACCAGATAAAGTTGAGTTCCCAGGAAAGACCCCATCTCCAAATATTGGCAAGCTGTGAGCTACAGCTGGTGTTTGGCTGAGACTAATCCTTGAAAGCCCAAACGTGATCCCCAAGGCTGATCGTCAGCCTGAGCCTCAAAGATCCACGTGCAGCACCTGAAGCCCCTGTACCCACAGGGAAATGGAGACAGTGGCTTTTTCACTTGCTGCAATACTGCTTCTGCTTTTTAGGGAAAGAAGAGTTAGTGGATAGTGGAGCAGCCACTTTGGAACTGCCACTCCTCGGAAGTGGGCTGCAGTGTCAGTGGGGGTGTCACGGGTGGTAATTCAGCTGCCATCTTCACTGACCCAGAGCCCCTCCCTGCTCGCTGCTCTGTGGAATCTCAGGATGCAACTACACCCCGCACAAGTGAGGCAGCCCCAAATCTGGTTTATTTTCCTGTCTCTGCTTTATCTTCCTGAGATCTTGTCTGCTGCCTCCTGGCCTGGCGCTCTGCAGGCTCCTCCGGGTTGCCAAGGGAAGCAGACATTCCTCCCCAGGTCTCTGCTCACCACTTGCTGCTGCTGTCTGAGCTCGATTAAGATAAGGGGCTCTGTGGGCAGGGACACGGCTGCCCTCTTGCTGATGCAATGCCAAGCGGGCTGGGAGCTTTCAGTGAAAAGTAATTAATGGTAAAGCAGACTCCTGCAATCCTGCAGTCTCTTCTATTTCTGTTACTTAGGCTTTTAAAGGCAACGGGATCACAGTGGTTTGACTTCTCTCTCTGGCCAAAAAAAGGAAGCACACTTAATCTGGTGACCTCACATCCATCTTCTGCCCTTTATTAGCACCATCTGTCTCCTTCTGCCTGCTGAAAGGCGACTGCGCCTATCCTCATGGCTGGGACAATACAAATATTGCTCAATTACAGCCCTGCTCCAAATGCAATTACTCAATTGCAAGTGTTAATTGAATTATTTGAGTTTAATTATTCCATTAGGACTTTTGTCAGCACAGTCTAAGCTGCTTGCTTTCTCTCTGGGCTAGCATCACAATGCAGCATCTGGCTACACAGGGAAGGACTGATTTCACTCACTCAGAGCAAGTTAGGCTGAGAGAAGTCTGGAACTGTTCAGAAACAGTGCTCTCAAGTTCAAGGAGAGGTGTCAGGCCTGCAGGGACCTTCTTTTCTCCAGTCAAAGCAAAATACTTGTAAGCAGGGAACAGGGACTATTTATGCAGAAATAATTTTGTGTGAAGAGTTAGTGACAAAAATACTTGTGAGGGTTTTGTAAGTGAAGGGATCAGTCCTAAAAGATGCTTGGCAGAAATCAAAAAGAGCAGTTGTACAACATGAGGCTGTAATAGGGCAATATACAGTCAGTGAGACAATTGCTAAGGGCTGCTCACAGTCCATGAAGAGGGGCTGAGATGGGGCTGCAGTGTGAACTTCTCCAGTTCTTGTGGTAAATTCACCCAGGCAAACAGAAAAACTACTTGGAATTTGTTTCTGATTCCTGTCCCAATATCCTCCCACTATCACCAAATGACAGAATTGTTAGGGTAGGAAGGGACCTGTGGAGATCATCTAATCCAACCTATCATTGGGTTTTCCTCACTCTTAACATCATCCAGAGCCCTTGACTCATGGTGTACACTATTATTGAAAAGGGTACTCAAATCTTTCCCTCCCTTCAGCCATGTGAGCTGCCCTGGTTGATCTCAGCCCTGCAGCATCAGTTTAGAGCTGTGACAGGTGCACTGGAGATAGCCCTGCCTATCTCAGAAGGAGCTTTTCAGGCTCTTCTCCTGTGAGCAGAGCTCAGGCTGTAACGCCTCTGTTCTGCAGCCGCCCAGAGCTCTGACTGCCACAGGCAGCCCTGGGCTTTGTACTGCATGTGTGTGCTGTGCCTTGGAAATCCTTCTCTTGCCTTAAAGCTGCTGCCCTTGCAGCTCTGGGAGCAGAAGCTCCTGAGATTTGCAGGTGCAGGTATCACCCTTCCAAGAGACAGCAGTGTGCAAGGCCAGGATCTCCGAGCTGGGGACACCTCTGGTGTTTGGGGTTTCCTTGGGCCATGTATCACATGGGAACCCTTTTCTTGATGGGAGCCCTTATCAACCCTGTGGGGTTCAAGTTGCTGCGACAGTGCTTCCTCAATCCTTGGTGGCTGGTGACCCCAGGGAATCCATCCCTTTGTCTCTTTGTCCCACCACACCCCTCCCTCACACTCCCCTGTGCTGCATGGGTTTTATTGCACTGGTTTTATTCACCCAGTGGGGCACAGGAGAGGAAAGAGAGGTCAGAATCAGGGTGTGAAATGGCAATTTTGTGGCAGCTTCAAGTAAAATGCTCTGCCGTAGCAACCAGAAGTATCAAGGGATCATAGTTAATCTCGGATGTGAGGGGATTAGGTGGTGCACACAGTTGTGCCTTAAATATTTTTTGCAAACATGGACTTTATCTGCCATGTGCCTCATTAACAGTATGGAGATATTGGCACTTTGACCCTGGCTGATGTGGTGGAGTTTGAAGGTGGCAGGACCTGCTGTGGCTGTCATTCCTCAGCCCCACTTTGCAAACATCCCTCCCCTTCTGAAGGAAAGGTTTTCTTTACAGGGAACCAGATCTCACCCAGCTTTGGTGAACATCAGACCATTCTCTGCCTCCATCAGACCCTCCTGGTGAGCTATTTGAGGCTGCAATACTTGGCATGGATGTGGCAGGAGTCCTGCCCTCCTGATGGATGTGTGATTCATGACTCTGAATTCACCCTTAAAAAATGGAGAGGTTATCCCAAGAGAAAAGGATGAGCCTCTCTGGGGCAGAGTGGTGGCTAAACATCCGACAGAATAACTGCAGAGAATTGTGAAAATAGCTCCCGAATAGCCTCAGAGGCTGAGTGATCCTCAGGGCTGCTCCCAGTGCCCTGGGTGCCACGTGTCCCTGGCAGAGCTCTCCTTGCTGCTCAGGATGCATTCAGCCCATTGTGTGGCACTGGTGGTTTCAATTTCCAAGGTTCTTTGCTGTGTTAATTCCTCCATTCTCCAGTAATACACCTGGGGCTCTGTCAATCCTTTCCTCTCTTTGCCTTTCTGCATCTCCAACCTGCAGCATCA
This sequence comes from Chloropsis cyanopogon, assembly GCA_013400585.1. NCBI lineage: Eukaryota > Metazoa > Chordata > Aves > Passeriformes > Irenidae > Chloropsis > Chloropsis cyanopogon. The sequence goes on along the minus strand of WEZZ01007061.1, from coordinate 76,223 downwards.
TCCCAGTTTGAGAGACAACACCCCATCAGTGTTATCATCAAAGCCCTGCATTTTCCAGCTAAACCAGGAACTGGATTTCATGCCTGCAGTATCTCAGTATCATCTCTCCCCTCCGTACCTGCCCTGCTTCCCTGTCTGCTCTCTGGGATGTCTCTTTACTTCACTTCTGGCAGATCTCAGGTCTCTGAAGCTCAGTTTTGCAAAGTTGCCAGCAGAGGTACCAAGGCACTGACTGGGCCTTTTCACAAGCACCCGTGGCAGCCTCCTGCTGAGGCTTCCCGGCTGTTCCCGTGGCAAAATGGAGTGGATTTATGGGAAAAGCAGTAGCCTGGCACTGAGAAGCCTTCATCCATTACCCTGCTCTGCCCCAGGCTCTGTGGGGAACTCTGAATCCTGACAGCCTCGTGTTAGAGGCAGGAGGGAGCTGTGGGGGCTCTGAGCATCCCCAGGGCCCTGGCGTTGGGCAGGGCCAGAGCAGCAGCAGCTCTGCCTGAGGCTGAGGGGTGTGGATGTGCAGGAGCCACCCCCTTCCCCTGCCAGCTCTGGTGCCCCTGCTGGGGTGGGTTTGCCATAAATCCATCCCTGTTTACGTCACAGGCAGCCGGAGCCAAGCCTGGGGGCATTGGAAAGCAGCCTCTGGATTTGTAATTTTGTTCTTTTGACTCTAACACCTCATTTAATATTTCACAGCTCCGGTAATGCATTCCTGTGCCAGAGATAAAGGCTGGCTGGAGGTTCAGCCACTGGCATTTACATTATTAGGCTGGGGCTCCAGAAACTTGTGCTCAGCGAGGTGAGCAGGGTTCTTCCTGTGCTCCTAGCTGGAAATACAGGGTTGGCAAAAAACTTTTGGCACTTGACTTTTAGTGCTGATCCAGCTGGTGGTTATGGATGGTGGACAGTTATTGGGATAATGTTGCTTTTGGAAATTTTGCATTTAAAGTTTTCTTTAAATGCAAAGTCTGGACTAGGGTGAAGCCATCAAGAGGAGTGTTGGGCCCACACAATCCCGAGTCAGAAACTGTTTCCAGTGCTCCTGTTCTGAACAGCTTCCAGACTCTCTAAATACACAGGTTTAAATAATTGCCCTTCAGTCTGGAAATATTGGCTCTTCTCTTGTATCAAATAACACCTAATGTCATTGTTGCTGAAGGCAACTAGGATGAAATTGCCTGCCTTATTTTTCCCAGTGTGTTGGCTTTATGCATTTGGCAGCATTTGGAGTCAAATCAATCTTGCTTTCCTCTCCTGGACAGGTACTTAGTTTTGCTGATGTCAGGGTACAGCTTTAGTGCAGAGAAGGGAGAGGAGGCAGACCATGGCTGAGAACACAGGGCATTGGGCTGCAAATCCCCACAGGCTCAAGGAAGCTTGAGGCTAGTGCATTAAATCATGGAATGGTTTGGGTTGGGAGGGATCTCAAAGACAACCTCATTCCACCCCCTGCCATGGGCAGGGACACCTGCCACTATACCAGATTGCTCCAAGCCCTGCCCAACCTGGCCTTGAACATTTCCATGGATGGGGCAGCCACAGCTCCTCTGGGCACCCTGTGCCAGGGCCTCACCCTCACTGTGACACTTAGCCCACTAAGTGGACACTTATGTCTACTCTAAATCTGCCCTCTATCAGTTTAAAGCCATTTCCCCTTTCCTATCACTCAATGCACTTGTTTAAAGTCCCTCTCCAGCTCTCTTGGAGCTCCTTTAGTTACTAGAAGGGTATTCTCCAGATTGAGGAGGTCCTCCAGGCTGAACAATCCCAATTTTCTCAGCCTGCCTCCACAGGAGAGGTGCTACAACCTGAGTTTCCCTGGCCCAGTGCTTCTACCTTCTGCAGAAAAGGGCTGGCAAAGGTTTGGAGAGTTCAGTTTTGTGAGTGCTGATGTTGCTTGGGGATTTTTGCCTGCTGCAACCCAGGAGGCGTTCCTTGGCCTGCATCAGAAGCACCCCTATGGCAAGGCTGCCTTTCAAATAAAGGGCATTGGATGGTCTGAAGAGGAGTTTCAAGGGACAGCCCTGTGTGACTCCTAACCAGTGGAGAGGGTGGCAAATCAGCTTTGAGAGGAGCTCAGGGGATGTGCTCTGCTTGCGTCAGGCCTTGGGACCCTGAACACTGAACACATGTACAGCATCTCCTGAGCTGTGAGTGTCCAACTGGCTCACAGAGCCAAACCTCCCCTCCCCTCCCCTCCCCTGTGCTGTCTCTTCTCTCCATCCCTGTAGATAATTCCTTTCATCCCCTTCAGGAGGTCTCCTGCTGTCTCCTAAAACTCTTTGTTCACCTCGTTTCAGTACTGCAGCCCACTCCAGCACCTGATTAGGCTGAGCATGATTAGGATTGTGGCTCTCCCTCTCTGTCAAGGGGCTGGGGATCACCCTCCCTCTGGGGGTGCCGTAGGCAGGCTGGTGGCAGCTGGACAGTGCCCTGCACGGGTGCTGGAGATGGCCTGGGGATGAGCTCCCTGGGCACACAGATCTTTAGGAGGCCGCCGTGTTCTTCAGCTGGTGCTGGTTTGAGCCTTTTAATTTGTTAAACTGCTTTAATCTTGACCCATGAGTGTTTTTTCCACCTTATTTTCTCCTCCCAGCCCATCCCATTCCCTCTCCTGCTGAGGAGGGGAGGGATAGAGCAGCTTGGTGGGCACCTGGCATCCAACCAAGGTCAGCTTACCACAGGAGTGCAATCTTCATTCCTTGCTTTATTTGCGCTGTGACTGCTTTGGGCTACAGTTACCTTTAATTACTGGCTCTGCTGGGGCTGGTTGAGTCTTTTCCAGTGAGCAGTTTGGAGGTCCTTGCTCCCAAGCAATGAAACCACTTACCATCACTTATCTTTTAAATCAGAGTTTATATTTAGCTGGTGCCTCCCATTCAGGCTGCTTCTCCACACCTGCACAGAGAAAAGCCCTGTAATCCTGGTGCTCACAGGAGGACTGGAATGCTCTCTCCAGCCCTGCTGCTACAGCTGAGATGTGATCTCCAGGAGGACACCAGGCCCCTTACTGCTTGCCTTGATGTTGAGCTCAGTTTTGGCAATTCCTTCACTTTGATCATCGTTATAGAGTGAAAAAGTCTTCTAACCGTGCACAAAGACATTAAAGCTCACACAGCCTCCCCACAGAGGAGAGAGCAGCTGAGAGTGCCCTGACTGTGAGAGGAGCTCTGCTTCTCTTTCATGGGGGGTGGGAGCAGGGCTTGGTGAGGGGACAAAGTGTCTGCTCTGGATCCCAAAGGGCTCGAGGCTTCTGAACATGAGTGTCATAAACCAGGAGATGGGATTGCTTGTCCCAAAATAACTTGGGTTTAATGCAAGCTGAAGGGAGCTGGGAGCAGCCTCAGCATTCCCAGCCTGTTGTTTCCCTTTACACTCAGCCCCAGGAACAGAAACTGCTGCAAGAATTTCCTTCGGCGAGCACTGGCTGCACCCGCAAGAGCTGTGCTCCCTCCAGCACTGCAGAAATGGGGCAGTGGGCAGGGAAATTGTCCTTCCCACTCATCCCACCCCACTGATCGTGGCTTTGGGACAGCTCTTTGGAGGACACGGTGCTGTAACCACGGTGTAACACCGTCGGATCCTTTTGATGCAGTGACCCGCATCCAGCAGCCAGGATGCTCTCCCACTGCCAGGTGGTGTCTCCTTGGAGCTGGGGCTCACTGGGGAGTGTCCCCCGTTTCCCAGGAGGGGTTTGGGGCTGTGGCTGTGTGCTCAGAGGATGCTCTGCCCAGCACCACATGCCGTGCTGCCCGCCTGACCCTGCTCCAGGCGGGATGAAATGCCAACGAGAGGGCAAAGAGCCTTCATCTAATTATTGTGCTGTATTTGTGCACGAGAGAAGGGAAGGGAGCAAGAGCCATGCTGCTGCTGGGAACTTGATGGCTTTAGGTGAATTGAGAGACAGGGCACTCCAATTAAAGCTTTTTTTTTCCTTTTTGCACACAATTCCTCCCTTTTCCTCTGCCTGCCTGGGAGGCTGGACTACCTGCAGTGCTTCCGTGGCAGGAGGGGGCTGCAGGGGCGGGTTGTGCGTCCCTGGGAGGAGGCAGGAGGGCTGCAGGGACAGTCAGGCAGCGTCAGGGGACAGCCTGTCCCACCAAGGGGTTTATGATAGCGCCCTTCTGGCACTGGCCATGCACGGAGTGAAATGAAATGCACCATTCTCTTGACGGTGTTTCAAAATGCCATTAAGGGATCAGAGCATGCTCCAGCCTGGGTGCTGGCAGCGGGCAGGGGAGTGAAATAATTGATTGGCTTCTCCCTGTGATCCAAAAGGGTTTGGATGTCAGGCCATTCATTGTGGTGGCTGGAATGCTAACACATCCACCGGAGCTGCAGCCCCGCCAATGGGTGACTGTACTAATGGCTAATCCGGGGTGATGGATGGGCTGGGGGAGACGCTGCTGCTGAGTAAGGAGGAGGCAGCAAGAGCACAGTGAGGCAGCAACAGGCTGGGGCTCAGCAGGCACTTTCCCAGCAGTGTGGGAGCTGGAAGGGGGAGGCAGTGGGCAGGCAGCTTGGGCAAGTGTCCATGTCCTGGCCCCTCTGCTCAGGGTGGTCACACTGGAGGTAACATCTGAATTTAGGCACTTGATTTTTGCCAGGTCTGGACTACAGAGTAACAAAGAGATGGCAAGCCCTCTCTCTGTCCTCTCTGCAGCCCTTTTTAAAACTCAGATATATTTCTTTATTTTGAATTAAAAGTGCCCTGGGGTTGCAAGCATATTCAGGCAAACGAAAGACAAAGCTGGATGCAAAAGAGAGGGCAGTAAGAAATAAGATCAGCGATCCCAGGGAGGGCAGTTGTGCTAATTAGCAGCAGGCAAGGACTGATGTGCTCCCCAGCCCACCAGCACAAACTTCCTGTGGATCCAGTGACTGGTCCTGCCTCCCAGGCAGAAGCAGATCTCTGTGTTTTGGGAGCATTGCTCCTGCTTTACACTGGGCTGAGCAGGAGGACGGGTGGTGGTTGTGCCCTACCTCAAGGCCTGCCTTGAAGGGGATGTCCACTGGGGAAGGTTTGACTGCATCCCACCCCCAAACTATGGCTTGTGCTTGAGCATTCATTCGTGGCCAAGCTGGTGGCTCACAGGAGGAGGACTGGGGCTTGTCAGACCCCTGGTTCAATCTGCATGAAGGGG